>APFE030879796.1:5828-48671 GCA_000404065.3 Pinus taeda
ATGATGATTAACGTCCACTGAGACCAAACTTTGGTCTATTGGACCTAAAGTAACGAATTATTTTGTTTGATTTAAGATTTTATTCCTATGCTCAAAAAGCTTGGAGAGAAGCCTTCCGAGCTCACTATAATTTTGACATCGTAAAAAGATAGGAAGGTCAGTATTGCAACAGAGATTTTGAAACTGAGATCTAATGTGGTTGTATGTGGGGCACTCTAATAGGAAGTGATTTTCATTTTTAGCAAAAAGATATGCAAAATGTATATTTTTTGTCAGTGTTGAAAATTATTATTTTTTAGTCACAACTATTTTATGTGTATTGAAGTATTAATTGACGATATATAAATATATGAAAATTCTAAACCTCAAAATATTAATGTTATTATTTTTATTATTTTTGTTTGCAATAAAAAATAAATAAATAAATTACTATTAAAAAACATTACAAAGAAAAACAAAAATCACATGTTTAGAAAACTCTTGAAAAACAAACATGTTAGGACGAAAAACAAGAAGAGCAATAAGACAACTCAAAAAATGGTTAAATAATCAACATTTAAAAATAAAATTGTGTATACTTAAGACAAGAAAATTTAAAGTGTCAAAAATATGTCTTAAAAAAATTTGTTGATGTTTTTCAAAATCCGCATGAAAGTCACCAACATTTAAATAAATTATCTACAATTAATACATTAGAAAATTTAAAGTGTTAAAAATAAACCCTATAAAAGAGGTGGTTGATGTTGCATCAACACTTTTCAAAATCAGCATGAAAATCACCAACATTTCAAAACCATTATTCATATTTGATACATAAAAAAAAAGTCAAAAATATGCTAAAAAAAAAAGATGTATTCTGAATCAACACTTTTAAAAATCGATTCATTTTGTTGCTACCTCAAAAAAACAGGCAATCATATCAGTTCCCATTTCAAAATTTACATTTTTACCCCGTGATACATTCAACAAAACTAAATCTGGGATACACAACCGTATTGTGCTTTTTGCCTTCCAATCCAACTTCGCCCAATCTTCTACTGACATTGTTGTTGGTTTAGTACCTGGATATATCGTGATCCATTGATCTTTATCCAACAACATATCATCCATCTTGAGCTTCCACAACTCAAAACTTTGTCCATTGAATTTATTGATCTTTATCTTTCCATTGTTCGTCATCTTCTTTCACCACAAGAATCGATCTCGTAGATTTCCCACTGTAACAGGGTCTACTATGGGCTCAAAAAAAACCCCTCGGCAGGAAAGGCGTTCCCTTGAAACCGAAGCAACTCTGATTTTAACTCTATACAGAAATGACCTACAAACGAATTATTCAAACAAAAAAATAAACAATGGAAATAACAGAAAACTAATATACATAGTTATTTTCCCTTAGATCCCAAAACCAGGACTACTAGATTGATTTTTCATTATATTTCTTTCAATTTTACAATACATACATATATTCATGTTGAAGCATTCATAAAACCCAATCCATTAACCTTGAATTAGAACATAACCATAGGTCCCTTGACTAGATCTACAAAATACCATGGGTAGAAAACCATCATGTCCAAACCATGTGCAAAACTCATGCACAAAACCATGGGTAGGTCGTCCACCATCTTTGGGTCTGCCCCCCATCCTTGGGTCTGCCCAACTATTATTAGGTCCACATAAAAAATCTCAAGCTAGTCGTGGAAAGAATATAACACACACCCAACAACCACTGACACAAACACATTGTCCAAAGAAAAATGTCACATGTTACTATAAAGCGCAGGGTCCATAACACATCACATTTGGGGTGCACAAAGCTTCATAACTAAGTTTATGCACCAATAACTCTTGTATGGTTGAGATCATCATTTTTTTTGGATGAAGTGTTATTACAATTTGGTTTTTGTGGTGCAATACTTTACATCCAATTTGAAGTACTACTATTTCATATACCTTACATAATTGCACATGCACATGTCTAACTACAAAGTTCCCACACAAATAATAAAAATATATCATTTTAAAAAAACACATTATTCCTTACAACCTTGGTGAAATTAAAGTTTTAGAGTTCTCATGGGGCTTCGGAAAGATGACAAACAATTAGGCAAAAGCCTATGGCTTGTTGCAAGGCATCCTTCTAGCCAACGGAAATCAAGTTCCCTCTCTTAATGTGTTGGGGGCCTCCCTTATTATAATACAACATATGGTGAAAGATACAACTCCAAGAGATCAAATTTCGGATAATCTTCTAAATCGGGCTTAAAAAGGCATCTAAATTTATCTCTAGTATGAGTTTTAAGCACATATTAAGGTACGATAATAAGGGAACCATTGGATGCGCCAATCTGGGTCGCAATCTAAATTTTGATGAATTGATGGTTAATGGTCAATTAAGACCTACCTTCATACCTTATAAAAATGAAAATTTTAAATGTCATTCAAACTAGCTTTATCTAGTATGGAATTTGTGGTTGTAGCGTTTATTTTCATCTAGTAGTGGATGTGAAATTAAAAAAAAATCCAAGCTTAACAATGCATCTAAGAACTTAATGTTGTTCTGATTATTATTATGAAATTCTTTATGAATTTTACATATCCTCTATCTAAGAATGAGAACTAGGTTGGTCCCTTAGAGGTGAGTATGGGTTATTTTGTCATTGTGATTAACACTATATATATTATGTCTATCTTTGTTCACTAGTGTGAAGTTGGAAAAAATATTGGAGTGAAATCGGACACATACTATTTATCAATGATAGGTCTTGTAATTGGTGGATGCTCGACACGCTGTCTAGGCTAATTTTGTTGTCTTGTGAATGAAGTTATTTTGATTCATCCTTGTGAATTGGAGTGCTTATGGGTTGGGGATCAAGTTAATGATCTTATCCCAGAGCATTTAAAATATTCAGAGTTCATTGCATAGAAAAAGTAAGGTCTATCGCCTGTATGCAATTTTTTACTTTAGCAAATTGTTGAATATGGTTCTCGTAATTGAGAGGGACCCGATAGGTGGTGACTGTCCTACGAACAATATCTCTTTGTTTACTCCTTGGTTTCATATGAGAAATGGGTTTATTTTCTCTAGTCTTGTTTTGTCAAGTAAGTGGATTAGGGTTGTAGTCTTCGTCCATGCTATGGCAGGACGATCTTTTGCAGCTTATGCACAACTAAATGACAAATTGGCTCTCTTGCAAGTGGAGATCATCAAACTTAAATTGAATCATAACGCACAAGCATATGCATATCACCATGGAAGTGCATGTCAATGGTCCAAATTAGATCATATATTATTTCTCATCAATTTAGATGCTTTTAGAGTGGAAAAGTGTAAGAATTAGCTCAAAGGATGATTTTTATTGATGAGATGCAGTTTGGAAAATCAGGGTTTGAAACCTATCAGGAGCATTTTGAGGCATCAAACAAATATTTTTGGGGGTAAAACTTTTTCGCTCTAGTGACACGTCTTATTTTCATAATCTACACACAGATATTTCCAACAGCATAAGAATTGCCTCAATCGAAGTCCTTGTGCAAAAGTTTTGTCATTCAGAAGTTGACCTTCTTTTTTTCACCACCATAATTCGATAAGATGCCACATCAAACCCTATTATTCATGGAAAACGGGCTAGCCACGTGATTATGATGAATAATACTCTAGAAGAGTCCATCTTGTAACTTTGGTTAAGAGTTGAGATAGTCAAACCTAACCACTAGTAGGTTATTGGGTTGTGGTATAATTGAGCCACTAGGAGGAAAAGGGGTTCCATTCTTTTCAAGTGCATTTGTTTCATAGATGAGCAAAAATAGTCGACAGGGATAGGAGGTAGAGAACCAAAGAAGATTTGTGCATTGAAGTAGCCCACGAGCCACAGTCCATACTTTTATGTACTTGCAACCATTTTTTATTCAAATAAAGAGAGCAAAGCGACCTCACCTTCCAACTCGATTTTCTCTCAAAAGGGTTTCCAAAGTCATATCTTGTGTCAAATTGTAGTTTTTGAGTTTTTATCTCATTATTTTTCTATTTATTTTTCATAAATTATATTTCCATGCATACACAATTAATAGTAATCTACAAGTCTAGAAATCTAAAGAGAAATAAAACCCTAATAATGTAGATTTTAGGTTTTTAAAACTATAGTTTTGTTAGATTTATAGTGATGAATTATCCAGTGGAATATCCATAACAATTTACAAATCATATTGGTACCACAACCAATTTTTTTGGGTATATTTTTGATATTTGCAGGGGATCTATATTGGCTAAGCCAAAATTCATAAAACCTTATTCATGGTCGACGAATATTTGAATAACCCTCTTGATCCACCTAATGAGCCTCAGTATCTCAACAAGAATGTTGAGACTCCCAAGGCTACCAACTTTAATTATAAATTCAATGTTCATAGAAACTTAGAGGTGACAGTGCTATATTCATAACAGTATAAGTTCTACTCATGCCACCTTCAAGTAATGGATCATATCAAGGCATACAAAGACCACTCCTTCAACTAGCTTAAAGAAATAAATTGCATGGAAAAAAGAGAGTTCTACTCTATTGTAGGAATGAAGGAATTTTTCTTAATGCGGAAATAAAAGTGTTGTCATCCAAATGTAAAGATTGACTCTAGTTGTAGGAATGTGTTGAAGCCTCGAAAATTGTTGCTACAACATGGGGGAAAACCACCCGGTCCAAACCTTGGTTGGCAGTTCCTTTTTCGTTTAGTGTCGTGGCTCCGACTGGGGATAATGGGACCAGTTTCCCACAATATATTTTGGTAGTGTTGATGGAGTGATATATGATGTAACGAGAGAATGATTTAAGCTAAGTGTAATCTAATCTAAGCTATTGATCGCATGCATATATCCTAGTTTTAAACACTATCTAACTATAACTATACCTAGGAATATAAGTAAATTATGTGATCTACAATAATGTCATATAGCAATTGGTAATAAAGATAATTCAACTGCAATAAGAAGTGAAATCGTTTAGCAATAATCGTTTTGGATAAATAGTTATCCAAAATGATTGTGAGAGATATATCGCATATAAGATCGTTCATATCTTTAGCAGGAAATTAAAGTCAACACCATACAAAAGTGCAATAATGCTAATTGAAATTCAAACTTTCATACATAAAGAAATTGAAGAAAATTTATTGCCTGATACATAAATAAAACAAAATCACAAGCTAAAAGTATCATTTGTAATAAGTTCTGCTCATGTGTTTCAACAATATCGAACTAATTCCAACCAATCCAACGCCATCTAAGAGTACAAAAGTGCAATTTCAGTAGACTATGCCAAATATTAGAAAGAAAATAGATCATATTCCATTCATTCCACCAGAACCTCCTCAAAGGTACAAAAGTGCATGTTACGAAAAATATTTCTGATAAAAATTTTGGATCCCTCTCTAAATGCATGAGAGGGGTTTAAATACTAAAGCTATAGGTCTTAAAATAGATAATTACAAAAATAGTTGAGGAGGTGTTGAGGTGAAACACAACCCCCCATTTTTTCACTTTTAAATGAAAAATGAGGACCCTTTTAAACGATCAACTTGATAGTACTACAATAGAAATTTAAAAATGAGGAAAAACCTAAAGGAGTTTGAATCATTCTTATTTATCTGTATTAATTTGTTTCGATCTCATTTGGATTAGTCACTGTGAAATGCACTTGTTTGAAGGCCTTTTATTACCTCAATTGTTTGATTTTTTATTTTTAATATTTATCACAGGGACCCTTCATTTTTCAACTCCCTTCTTTATTGGCATTTTGGAAAAATCTTTCACTTTTGAAACTTTATCACTTGCCTCATGGTTTTGATCATATTTTTTGCACTTCCTTGTTGCCTTTTGCATTCATGGAAATATTTTCATAAATGATCAATTGAAAGACAAAGTGGTACCTTTGGTGGCCACATTCCCTTGCATTTAATATTGAGTCTCATACTTGATTTGACACGGTAAAAAGATGGATCATTAATTAATTTTTCTTTAACCATATTGTAAATAGATTTTAACACAAATTGTATATATATATATACATATATAATATATAATATATTATATATATATATACATATATAGCAAATAAATATAAAATAAATTAGAAGTTTTTGTAAATAATAAAATTGAATTTATTGTAATAATAAATCAAATTTAATAGGAAAAGAAAATAACAAAGTTATTGTTAAAATATATACATATTAAATTCACCTTGTAAATTATTTATATTTTTTTACTTTGACTTAACTTATTTTCTTTATGTAAATTACCTTCTCATACATTTTGTTTTCACCAAAAGGAGGCAATAGGCAAAACAGTCATGATAAACATGGTTATTTTGAAATTTGGTTTGCCTTTTCCGTACGCACCAGAATTGGTAATGTCAAAAGCGAATGTATTCACAAAAACATTGTTTCCATTTGCTCCGAATGGCAAATTTTATGCACAAAACCAGGCATTCAAGAAACAGAGCGGCATTTCCAGAGATTGTTATCACAACTGCTTCTATTTTTGCATTATTCAACAACACGAGGAGACAGGCAAGGTTCCGGTGGCATTCGTGGTGAAATCATCAAAAATCAGAAATATTTGAAATGCCTGCGAGTTTGTAAGGCTCATCGCACGTTAACCAACAATATTTTTTTTTCAGGAAGAAAAAGCGAGATTATATTATATGAGAAATATAAAAAGCATACATATGTCTAGATTCTGAAGATTGATGCTATACAAAATCTGCTAGTAAGACTATAGCTAACATAACCAGGAAGCAAGACTATAGCCAACATAACCAGGAAGCAGAGGAACAAAAGCAGATCACACCTCTTGATGATGTTCTTCATATGTTTTAAGCACAGAAAAGCATAAGAGGATGCTTCTGTATGGGCAAAGATAGGAGTTTCATCATGAATACACAAAAAACAAAAGAGGAAACATGAGAGATTGCATGTGAGAGACTAGAAATCCTGAAAGGAGAATTCCTGAATAGGAAAAAGGATCCCTTCAAACAAAACCTGCAAGAACCAAGTACCCGGAGCTGAATGAAGACCCTCTTTTGACAGCGAGTCGGCCTGCTAATTTACTTCCCTGCAGATATGATGTATGGAGCCACCTTGCAAGCTTCCCCAGTAAAAATTGATCCTGTTCGTCCATCCTACAAGGTGCGGCATGGAAATATGATTTTTTCCAGAGACAAAATCCACCATAACCTTCGAATCTCCAAACACCGAGACGTCATGTATATTTAGGAAAATGTAGAGCTTTAGAAGACCTTCTAGGGCCATAGCCTCAGCCTTACTGTTGGTGCCTTTCCCACCATTCCAATGGGTGAAAAATTGATTATTTTCATTTGCCATAATGATAGCTCCACATCCGCAGGAACCGAGCTGTTCCGCTCCATTGAAGTATGCTCTTGGATAAGAGGAAGGGTCCTCTGATAAATCATTGTTGGCGCTCTTGTTTTTCTTGAGGGACCTTTGCGGAAGGGCTTCATGAAAAGAAACAATTTTGAGAAAAATGTCCAAGAAAGGGGAATTGCAGCCATTGAATATGTAGTTGTTACGCCACTTCCATATACTCCACAAAGCAATGATGAAGATTGTCCTCCAGGTTTCGTTTTGCTCACTGCACCATAGGAGCGAATCTGTGATAGAAGCATGAATATTGTGCTGGACTCCATAATAATTCTCCAAGGCATGCCACAATTTCTTTGAGCCTTTACATTGCAGAAATATATGGTCATTGAATTCCTCCTCAGACCTGCATATGGGACATAGACCGGGGCCGTGCCATCCCCTTTTCTTTAAGTTTGCACAGGATAGGTTCTTATTGTGGAATGAGAGCCAGGCAAAGAAGATCATTTTAGGCGGACAGGCAACCTTCCAACATATGCGAGGGAAGATGGGATGGTGGGATGACTGCTTAAGACTGATCAAGTTTAAATATACATCTTTAACTCGGATGTTGTTCAGCCCTTTCGATGATTTCCAGGTGAGGCTATCACAAACTTCAAAGCGAAAAAGACCACATTTCTTTAGGAACGTCATGATATGCTCCCATTGAAGGGCAATCGGGCCAGGCATATTTAAAGATCCTGCATCTTTCCACAGAGGGATAGGACCCTGCCATGACGCAATCAGACTGTCCCAAAAGAAGAGACCCCTTCTGTGAAAGAAGTTAAGTAAAGGTTCAGGCACATTGATCTCCTCAGCACCACTTAAGAATTGATCTTTCCCAATAAGGATCTTGTTTCCGGATTGGAAGCGCCAAATTAAATTCTTTAAAAAGAAATTTTCAATCTTGCAAAGTCTGAGCCAGATTGGAGAACCATATGGGGCGCCAATCCTTCCCTTCCTGAACAAAAAAGTTAAGTCCTTCCTACCCAAATATTTCTTCTGTATAATGGAGCTCCATGATCCTTCTCCATGAATCGCTCTCCATAATGACTTACAAAGAAGAGCCCTCCTAAAAGTGCGCAAGTCGAGCAGGCCCTAGCCACCCATGCTCTTTGGCAATGAAATGTTGGACAATTTTGAAAGGTGATATTTCGATCTTCCCGCTTGACTGCCCCAAATGAAGTTTGTTGTGAGATTATTCATGGATTGAATAATGCTCGCCAAGAAAAAAAATAAATGTGCCCAGTAAACCACAAGCTGATTCAAGACTGATTGTGCCAAAGTGACTCTTCCCGCTAGAGTTAAAGTTTTGTATTCCCAAGCTGAGATCTTCCTGTAATATCTGTCTGTGATCCAACTCCAATCTGCCTTTGAGTACCCATTTACTTTTAACTGAAAGCCTAGATATTTGATGCCAAGACTGATAGTTTGTGTTTTAATTCCAAAAAGATTAGCTAGCCATGCAACTTCAACCAGATTGGAGTCATTGTGGAAAATTTCTGACTTTGCATAGTTTATTTGCAGTCCTGTAGCCATTTGGAATCTTTTTAGGATTTCATAGAAGCATTGCCAGGAAATTTTGCACATCATCCGGAAAAGAATAACATCGTCTACAAAAAGATTATGGGAAATAGAAACATTTCTGCAAATTTTTATAGGCCGGCATCTGTTATCCTTGACAACCTTGTTGATATGGAGGCTAAGCGAGTTCATGGCCAGAATGAATAGAAGCGGCGCAAGAGGGCATCCTTGGCGAATTTGGAGAGTGGCGGAGGGTTTGTTGGTGATGGTCAGAGGATAGATTATTTTGTGCAATCGGACTATGGGGAGACTGACTACTTGGGAATGTCGATTTCTCCAAATCTGAGAAGGAGGACTTTGCCGCAAAGTAAGGTGAAACATGGAGATTTCGGCTTCTTAGAGGGTGCTACCGGAAATTCTTGATAAAGTGGCCAGTGCGATGACAAGCTGGACACCTGAAGGGTACTCCCCAGAAATCTAGCCTCTGTCTGATTTTTTTCTCCCTCCAGAAAATGTGTATATGGGCCGGAAAGCCGCCTCTGAACGCTTTATCAATCAGAACCTAGGCTACTCTTTTATCTTTCTCCCCTAAGCACCATGGATCTACATACACACACCTCCCTATGGCATTCCCTATCTTTGCTAAAGTCTCCTTTGACCATAATTCCAAAGGCAACTCGAGAAGCTTTACCCATATTAGGTTATTGGGAGGAACATTCGTGAGCGGGTTATAACTCAGGTACCATCTATGTAATGCTAAGAAGCTTCTTCCATGGACCCATTGTTGCTTCAAGATGGTTTCCAAATCCCCTGTATTAAGAAACTGGAAACAGTACCACTTCTTTAGTAATCTGGCCACGATGGGAACGTATCCAATTAATGGCTTCCATTGTTTCTCAAGCCAGCTTCTCATATTATGATCGTCCATCATAGGGAAGTTCCATCACCCTACTAAAGCCTTTTGTTGAAGGCTTCCTATGCGATCCGCCAGAAAGACACTATCAATCTTTAATGCCGCAGGGGAGGAAGTGGTTTTTACAGGCTTCTAGCTTCTTGAGTGAACCTTTTCGAGTGAGCTGCCTGGGGGCCCAGTCCCTTTGTTGTTGTTCCCTCGCGGCGATCTTGTATTATCAGGACTGCCCAAATCCTTTTGAGAGCTTGAGGGGCGGATTACCATGGCATCCAGGGTGGGTTGCTAGTCGTTTGACAGCTTGGCGCTATCGTGGAGGGATTCCGCCTGAATGGCTGCTTGTACCATGGCCTCCATGGCAGGGGAGTCCGCCAAGTAATCCATTCTTAAATGCAACACCTAGATCATATCTTGAGAGTACGAGAGGGAATCCAAGAAGGATATGTGTCGGACGCTAGTGACAGGGAAGGACTGTTGTGGTCATTTATAAGAGCCTAGAGAGAGAGAATTCACAATACTTCAAGTCTGACCGAAGTACAGGCGCAAAAGAGGGAGGATTCCAAAAGTGAGGCCAGTTGTCTCTCTATAGATAGATGGATGACAAAATCAAAAGCAGGATTATGACAGAGGAGATGGAGTATTTGAAAGCTGACGGCTCAATGTATTTCAGGAATTCAAGGCGCGTCCAACGATAATAAATTATCCTGAGACAAAGTATATTTGGATCAGGAAAATCAATCCTAGGAAATCGAGGAGAGCGGACGAGGACTGGGATTTGAATTGCCAGCCAGAAACCGGTTACCCCGGAAAAGATCCTAACCAGAAAGTCCAGGGAGGGTGGGGAGAAGTGAAGCGAGAGCCCAAGACTCTGCTGACAATCCTATGATCTTCCAGGCTTGAATTATGTTTTCATAACACGGAACTTTATGATGTTCCTTCTGGACAAGATATGCAGCAACACAGAGCTACACAGACACACCACCAGGGCACTAGCTTAAACTGAATATCAGTGCATGGCTTAGAAATAACACAAAAATTCTGTATCTTTGGTATCGTAAGCCACAACCAACATGAAAATGATATTCCAGTCAGTATTTACATTGCTTATATCATAACAAAAACAAGCGCCTATCTTCCATAAATTATCATGTTTTGCTCATTCATAGAAAAACTAATAACTTTCATAAATTAAAGATGGAAAATGCAAGAGTAGTAGGAATAAATAGATCTGGAAACACAGACGCACCGAGGGCAAGATGCAAAACAGTAATAAAGAAAACTATCCAGACCAGTGAGAATCAAAACCAAATAGGAATTCCTACAAAGCCAAGAGATCACCACTGATAGGAGCTGTGAAAGGAATTCCGCTAAGAGTGAAATCAGTCGGAAGGATGGTCAGATGAAGAGGGAGGAGGATTAGCCAGCAGCGTGCATGACTCACATTATGTTAACTGGGAAAAAATTTGATCAGGGGGAAAGGATGGAGATTTATTCTTCGGCGAGCATGAATCTGATTGCTAAGGCATGCTAGGCTCGTTATGTCAGGAGAATACTGGTGGGTGGGGGAAAGAAGCATGCAGATGGGCAAAATGGCATAAACATGGGATGTTCATAAGCCATTTGTGCTCAACGTATGGACTGACTTACCGCTCATCCGGGCACTGGTTGGTTGCCTTAACCTGCACATCACCACTCGGCCATTGCACACCAGTCCAAAGCCTCTTCTCTCTCACCTGATCCCGGGTTAACCAACAATCTATCCAATGCGCCCGCCAGAATTTTTATCCTAAATCTTATTATGCATTTTACAAATGAAATGCACGCAAGTATTTAGGGATATTTATCCCTAATTGGCTCAACGAAATGCAATTTTGGCAAACAAGAGATTCAAAGGAGGCTTTATATAAGCCATGACAAAGATTGAATGAGAGGAGGAGGAGAAATTTCTTAAAATTAGCTTTTTTTAACAGGTTTGAAGGGGACTCTACAGGTTAGAAGGAAGAAGGATCGCGATCTAGCATAGGGGGATTCTTTGTTATCATTCAATTTGCACATATGCATTCTTGTTTTGTGTAGAAGAGGTGATTGTAAGGATTTAAAGAGTGTTTTTTACCTTTGTAGTATTGCTTAGCGCTATTGCATGCAGTAAGATCATAGGTTTCAAATTCTCTAAGACTGTATATTTTGTAAGCAAAGCTTTGGCATTATTATGGATTTTCATTCATGTGTACTTTTACTTGAATGCCGAATTTTTATTTGTGTCCAAGTTTTGTAATTGATTTCGATTTCTATTCTAAAATATATTTCTTATTGATTTTTAACATTTCTGTTGGTTCAATTTTGATATGATTTGAAGCTTTGCGGGTGCTATCTCCAAGAGGCAGAACGAGATCAGATCTATAATAAATTCATTGAAGTATATATGTGATAAGTGATAACTATTTATCATTTAATTGAAAATGTATTTTACTCTTTATTCCATTAATTAATATGAAGTATTTCTTTTGGTTAATGGAAATCACATGGTGAATTCAATCATAAACCAATCTTTCCCCTATTTTTATTTCATTTGCTCTCGGATTAAGAGAGGGCTATCCCATCTTAGTCAGAGATATGCTTTTCATTTTAAGATTAATTTTATATTTGTAAATATAATCTACATAAAGTCCTCTTTCTTTAGAGGCAAATATCCTAATTCTTAGTGGCATGATTGAGCCCTTATATCAATCAAACTTCTTGACTGATTTTAATCTTTATCGAAAACATTAAGAAATCAATCATGAGGATTAATGTAATATATTGTATATTAATTTATTTATTTTTAATTAATAACAATTAACATTAGAAGTCATTTTTCTTTTTAGAGTTAGTCTTAACATACTAATTACTCATTAATTTGTAATATTTACTTTCAATAAATAATAATAACTTAAGGTCATTATAATAGTTTTAACTTTAACATGATAGTATCAGTTAACTAATATTTTATTAATTGTTTACTTAGAATAATAAGAATATTATTTAGTTAAAACTTTCATCTTATAAGTTACCATAGATTTCTTAGAGTTAACTTTTAGCATACTAATTATTAATTGATGTTTAATATTTAATAATAGCCTAATGTAATTAGAATAATTATGGTAATGTATTTAACTAGATCTAAATAAATGTTTTTCTCACAAAGATTAATAACATTATTAACATTCATTTTATAGTTTATCATAGATATATTATAATCTCATAATAAACTAGATTAAATACTTAGAATTATTATTAGAACTATATTAGTGATATTTAGGAATATATTATAGTATAAGGTATAGTTATTTACATAGTATAGTTAGTTAATTAGTATAATATCATAGGATATATTAGTTTAGATTTGGAATATGAGATAAATAGGACTTTAGTACTTAACATGACTTTAATGATAGTATAGTATTAACATAGTGTTACTTTAGGATTAATAAATAGTATTAAACTAATAAGTTTCATAGGGATAACATTATCATAGTATCATATAGGATTAACAATTAATATTAACTTAAGACCATAGAGTTAGTTAGGTTAGAATAAGTTAGGCTAATTTTAAATTCATAATTTAGTTGTGGCTATGTTGAGCCCTAGATCAGCTTAAGGATCACTTTCTTGCCTAATCAGCAAGAGGGCTAATCTAATGTCTCTTCTCCATTGATGGATGAAAGTCATATTTTAAGTCATTGGAGATTGAGAGAAGGTAATTGGACCTAGTTAAACCAATCGGAGTTGCCAACCAAAGTCCAGACCGGGTGGTTTTCCCCCATGTTGTAAGCAACGATTTTCAAGGCTTCAACAAGTGGCAACCCATAGGATTGAACTTGATTCATGCAAGTGAAATTTTTCCCAAATTATAACTCCCCATATCCAATTCATACAAAACGAATGCACAATTATAAAGGTGATTTTTTGTAACTAACAAAACCAACTAAGGAAGAAAACTAATAAAAAAATAATTGTATCTAACAAAAATTTATATTATATTGGCTTTGTAACTAACAAAATCAACAAAGAGGAAAAAATTAATAATGAAATACTTGAATCTAATAAAAAATTCTCTTGCATTAGCTATGTAAATGGAAAAAATTTGAAAGGTGATTGTTATATATTTTAGGCTTTAAATTGAATACTTGCATGTATATGGTAAAACATAATACAACATCCAACGACATCCATAATTTTTTTCCCCTTGGAAAATCATAATTTCCATTATGTGAAAGAAAATTACATGTTGTATATGAATAATGCATATGATGTATGAGAAGCAGAGTGCCTGTCAAATATAGGAAGTATCCAGTGTAACAAAAATTGGTGCCTTATATCCACGCAGGGAGGCACTGTTCTCTGATGAATTTCAACAAAAATTAAACAAAATTACTCTACATAGAGAGTGCATGTCTATTATATATACATCTAATAATTTAAAAGCATGTATGAATATTTACAAATGGTAGCAAAAGAAACATATAACCAAACTCCCGCTGAGCCATCTAGTCTGTAATGTCCATAAACATCCATTGGTAAAACTGGTAATGAGAATCATCCTTTTGTTCCTGAATCAGCCAAGTGCCGAGAGGCCTGACTGCGGCTTCTTTGGATAGTAAATTAGCAGTTGAGTTTTGTTCCCTGTAAATATGATGGCATACAAATGAGTCAAAATGTGTAATAAGTTGGTACGCCTCATCCAAGATATGTCTTAGTGAATATGCAAAGAAGTTTGATGTTTTATTTATCCAGTTACAGACAACTTTGAGTCACCAAACAATTGTAGATCTCTACAGTGTTTTTCTAGAGTGAAGTGTATGAGCTATTTTATTGTGATTAGCTCAATGTAATTGTTTTTGGTTGTCCCCAATCCCATTTGTAATTTACGGAAGTGGGATTTAGATAGGTGAAAAATGGCACCTCCCCCACATCCAAATTCCTGTGCTGATCCATCAAAAAAAGACCAAGGAATTAGATGGTTTATGGATTCCGTGATAATGGTTCGGGGTTGAGGGATGTCCTCATCATCAAGGATGATGTTGTAGTTAGTCAGTATATGGGCGGAGATGGAGGGCTAGTGGGGGGAAATGGTCTAAAAGATGAGTCTATTAGGAGCTATCCAGATTGCCCAAAAAATAAGGAGGGGTAGTTTCCTAGATTTAGTTAGGTCTGTACTAGTCCACCATGAAGACCTGGACTCCTTGATTGTCAATCTCTACCATCTGTTATGGGAGGAAAAGATCAATAAGATCGAGCTCCAGAGATCCTTTGCAACCTAGCATTCGAGAAAAAGGTGGTCAACATTTTCGTTGTTGTTCTTGCACATGCAACACCAAAATGGTCCATGTTGAGCTCACTTAAGGAGGTTATTGCCTTTGGGGATCTTATTTTTGAGAATTTTCCACATGAGAAGTCGGGTCCTAGGAGGCGCGTTGAGCCTCCACAAGTGTTTTCACCAGTGCTCGATAGCTTGTGGTCGATGAGTCTCGGTTAATACAAGATAACCCTCCTTAGGAGAGTATTTCCCTGACTTTGTGAGCACCCATATTATCTCGTCCTCCCCTTCAGCAATTCTAATGTGTGCTTCAGTTAAGGCCACAGTGTATTTAGTCCATTGTTGTTCCCACTGCTGAGGAATGTGCAGGATGCAGGCGGATTTCCAAGCTTGTTGAAACATAGTGGTATGATCAGGGTCCACAATATGACACATGTGGGTGATGCCTTTAGAACTGAGATGATTTTTAAGCTTTATGGACAGCCTGTGGGCGTTCTTGCATCTAATCCAGGGATCTTCCCCTAAACGCATAGATGTGCCAGATTGTATTCTCCAAGTAAGGCCTGCTCTAATGATGGCCAATGATTTCAGCCATGCATTCCATATAACTGATATCCCCATGGTGCTTTGTCGTGGTTGTCTTAGTCAGTCCATCAGATTAAGACGTGCAATGTATTTTGAGATGGCCACCTTTCTCCACAAGTTGTTCATGGTGATGAGTTGTTAACCAAGTTTTGCTGCCAGCGCTGAGGAAAAATACTCCAGCTTCTTGATGCCCCATCCTCCCCATTTCTTTGGTAGTGAAAGTGCTTCCCATTTGACCCAAGCAAAGATTCTCCCTGACTATTTACCCTTCCAAAGAAACCTGCAACAAATGGTTTGAATCTTAGAGAGTATGCCCCTGGGTATCCATGCTAAAGACATCAAGTATACCGGAGTGGCCTCTAGTACTGCTTTTATGAGAATCAATTTGCCTGCCCTGGATAGGTACTTGTGGTACCATATGTTGAGTCTTTTTTCCAATTTGGATATAAGTCATGTCCAGTCTACTATTTTGTATCCCAGGGGCTTTAGCTTGTATCCCAAATATCTAATACCATCCTCCATTCGCAACAGGGTAAAGTGGAATCTTTGGAGAGAAAATTGAATCTCATGGGGAGAGCATCCAGGTGTTGTCATCGTGGACTTGTTGCAGTTGACAATCATGTCTTTGGAAGTTTGAAATAGAGAGAAGGTATTCTTCAGTATAGTCAGGTCCCCTATGCCTCCATTAAGAAATATCAGCACGTCATCCACAAATAATAAGTGAGTCAAAATGCATCTATCAATGATTTTGATCCCTTGGAGTCTGCCCCTGTTATGTTCTTCTTTGATCAGTCTACTGAACCCTTCCATGATGAGAAGGAAGAGTAGTGGAGATAGAGGGCATCCCTATCTGAGACCTCTTTCTGAGTGAAAGAAAGGTGATGTCGCTCCATTTACCATAACACTGAAAGATATATTAGTAATACATCACATGATCCATTTAATAAACTCGTATGGAAACCCAAGGTGGGTTAGGAACATTCTTATATATAGCCAACTTACTCTGTTGAAATATTTTGAGAGATCGACCTTTAGGATCATCCCTTTCATTTTCTTGGACTATAGGGAGTGCAATGCCTCATATGCAGTTCCAACCACCTCATGGATCTGTCGGTCTTGTAAGAAATCAAATTTCTTAGGTGAGATATGGGTGGATAGGATGGGGCAGAGTCGATTGGCTATGATCTTGGCCATGATTTTATAGATACAATTGCACAGTGATATGGGCCAGAAGTCATCATAAGAGGTCGGGTTATCGGATTTGGGAATGAGGGCAATGAACGCAGTACTGAAAGCTTCATAAATATTACCATTGATCCTGCTATCCTCGACGACCTTGAGGATGTCTGCTCTAAGTGTCTCAAAGAAAGCCAAATAGAACTCCACCAACCATCCATCCGGCCCTGGTCTCTTGTCTCACTTGAACCATTTAAGAGTGGCTTCAAGTTCACTAGACTGAATTCCTTAGTAAGTTCCATTGCATCCTCCTAATCCACAAAATGGGGAAATAACTATGCCACTCGAATGATTTCAGCAAGGGTGGCATTTTTGGGAGCCCTGTAAATATACTTAAAATGTGATGAGGCCAAGGATGCTAGGTGTGGAAAGGTGTTTGTTGTGTTCCCTTGCTCATTCATGAGCTGCCATATGGATTTGATTCATTTTCAGCCGTTTGCAAATTTGTGATAGAATTTCATGTTATCGTCTCCCTCTAGTAACCAGATTGCCCTACTTCGCAATCTCCATGATTCTTCTCTATCCTTTAATATTTTTCATCTCTTAGAATATAAGGATGTGAGCTTTTCCTTTTGTTCGATCGAGGTGAATACCCCTCCCTGATTGTTTTCAAAGTTAGAAACCTCTGCTTCAGTATCCCTTAGGGTTTGATCATCCTGTACTCTCTTGTTGTGTGACCATATTTAGAGAGTCTCTTCAGATTTTTTAGGTTATGAGAAAAACCCTCTGCTATATGCCCTCCAACATCAAAGGGGTGGGCCTTCCAGAAATCTGTAACCATGCGGGCATAAGATGCATCCTTTAACTAGGAAGAGTTGAATTTGAAAGGGCCCTTAGGCTTATCAATCCCCCCTCTTATTTCAAAGTATATAGGTAGATGGTTTGATATTCCTCCCGATCCCACCCATTTTCTATAATTAAGACCCATGTTCAGAAGGCCTTCCTTGATAAGGAAACGGTCAAGTCTTCTGGCTACGCTGTCTTCCCCAACTTTGTTGTTCCTCCAGGTGGGCTGCAATTTTGCTTAAGGGATGTCCAGAAGGCTGTGGGTTTCTAGGATGTTCTCAAAGTATGTTGATAGGGAATCAATCTGGGCATGATTTCCCAAATATTTAGAGAGGTTTATGGAGAATTTTATATCCCCTCCAAGGATTAAGAGATCCCTTTACAGTATATCAGAGCTCAAAAAATGATCCCAGAATTCTGGTCGATGATGGAAAGGCTCGTACACATTAATAAGCCTAATCTCAATGCCCAGGTCGGCTGAGAAGATTTCTTCCCCAATATGCCCAATGCCTCCCCAGCTATTGCAAAGGTTAATGGATCGAGAGTTATACCCCAGTGCTATGCCACCCGATCATCCATTTTCATCAAGAGCTAGAAAGGACCAGACCGGGAGCATTGATTCAAGTAGATGGGAGATGGATTCAGCAGTGCCCAAGGTTTCTTGTAGAAAGATAACATCGACTGATTCAGCAAAGATTAGTCTTCAAAGAGCTAGTTTTTTGTCAGGCCTAGCTAGCCCTCTACAATTGAATGAGAACAACTTTATGGAGGGGGGTCAGCCAGGGTGTTCATAGATCTAAGTGCCCTAGCGATGGTGTTTTGTTTCCTAGATGCAATCTCTTCTCCGACCTACATCTTTGCTTTGGAGAGGGAGGAAGGACGTCCTTGGGGAGGCTTTGGTGGAATGGGGGTAGTATCCAAGCCAATGCCAATATAGTCGGGAGCCTGAATTTTCACCATGGATCGAGTTGGGTATCTGGGGGAAGGAGGCCCAAGCTCAGAGGTAGGGATTATGCTAGGGGGAATGTCTAGGAGGGAAGGTGGGGTATTAGTGAAAGTGGGAGGGGGGTTATGGAGGGGGCAAGCCAGAGAAATGGGGGGTTGAGTGATGGAGATTGTGTCCTTATTAATAACATAATTAGAATGAGCGATACTTTTAGACAGAGAAAAATTATGAACAGAGCAGGGTATAGAAGTATTCAAACCCGAAGATAACGCAACCCCAGCAGTTTCCTTTGCCCTGGTGAGTGGAGGAGAGGGAGGCCGATGAGGTGTCTTGCCGCGCTTCTTCGGGGCCTCCTTTGTAGGTGTCTCCTTGGCTGCTTCAGGGTCTGCATGAATCTCTACATCTTCAAAGGGGGGATGCTCCCCTTGAGCTTGTGGTTCCTTAATCGGAATTTCCTTGTCGAACTCCACTGCTTTTGCTTTGCTATTAAGGGTGCAATCCCGAAAGAGATGACCAACCTTATGGCACCTCTTGCACCTAAAGGGCACCCCTTCATAATCCAGTATTTGTTGCCGAGATAGGTTTCTCCATTGGAGGGTAATGTGTTCCTGTAAGCCCTCCCTGGTATCTAAGTGTACCAGTATCCTTGTGTATGCCATCATGCCAGTCGAAAGGGAAGATTTGTCATGTTCCAGATATGTACCTAAGGATTTTTCGATGCGCCGAAAGATGTCTTCAGACCATAATTGCAGGGGTAGTCCTGGTAGGTGGAACCAAAGGGGGCCATCCCCAAGTTTCTCTCTCTCTAGATCAAAAAGGGGATTCCACCGACACAGGAGAACGAGAGATTGTTCAATATTCCAAACTGAAGACAGGACCTAGTTTGTATGGCCGACTCTTGCAAACATCAATGCGAACCAGCCCCTGACAAAGGTTTGGACAAAGGGAAGCTAGGCAAGGTGTTGTACCCAAACTTCGGTCATCCATTGTTTCAATCAGGCCGCAATATAATTCTATCCTCATACTCTTCCAACCAAAACTCTGTCTGCAGTATCCATGGTGTCTCCCCACTATATATCTTCGCCCAAGCTGAGTATGACATCCTGTGGTTTGGTTTGTATGCACCTATGTTTCTTACTTGGCCTGTGACCTGCATCAGAGGGGGCCTGTTGAGAGCCTCTCAAATGAGGGTTTGAATGAGGGTTAGGAGGATTTAAAAATGTCCCAAAGGGGAAGGCACCAGAGATGGGAGGGACCTTGGTGAAACATCCTGATGGGGGAGCTGAAGAATTCACTACCGGATGAAACCCAAGTGAAGTGGCCAAGGGTTCGTTGGATAGTGCAACATAGGGATTCTGGGAATCGGCTAATGGAGGGAAGGATGTGTAGCTTGTGGAGGAGTTGGCTAGGTTAGTTCCTATGGAACGAGCCACAAAATTTAGAGTGGACGGCGATGGAGGTGGAGCTGTAAAATCCGGCCAGGAGGGGCTGAACTCTAGGAGGGTAACAACCGAGCACGAGGGTCCTGAGATCAAGGGCAACGTCGCTATGGTGTCAATCAGTTTGCAGCTGTAAGGCAACAGGCTTGTCAGGTTTCCATGGGGAGATGTCCAGATGGGGGCGCCCTCTAATGAGTCTTCTGAATAATCCACAAGGTCCTCCATAACTGCCTCGAAAGACTCGCGCCAGCTGCCACCGTAAAAAATTGGAGCCGGTAGCTATTGAAAATGGGAGCAGGTAGAGTAAGTCGAGGTGAGGGCAGTGAAAAAATGGATAGGTAAAACCAAACTGCAACGGGGGACGGCTGAGGTAAAAACGACGTCATGCGTATGATTCATTGTGACCAGAACGAAACAGGCACAAGTGCAGAAGGGAACCACTTCAGGCTTCAGTACTCTAGCCCAAACCCTAACCCTTATCGGGCCTCCACTTCCGTCTCCTCATCGCTCCAGCCAAAAATCAACCTCTCACATCAATGACATCCATAATTGTATATATGTCACAAGAAATTTTCAAACTATCTTGTACTCTATCTACATAATGGAACAATTATATAAATATAGTACATAATTTGAAAGCTAAACAATTCGTGGACTTTATATCCTTGTATGTCAAATCATTTCCAATTGGGTAATTTAGATTAGAATGATAAATTACAAAACTCGCAAGCTATGTTCCACCAATTTTTTTGGATGGGAGAGTGTGAGAACGAGGAGAGACACATAGATAATGTGTGGAAGCACCTCCAAATTTTATGGAAATTCATGAGGGAAAGGGGAACATTGAGTTCTCTAGAATAGGGATCCCCATCCCTAAACTTACAAAAATAATAATGATGATGATACCCAACAACAATAATTCGTCCTATACAAAATCATCTGATGTACAACCCAATGGAAATGTTATAATCCTATCAATCCTAAAGTTCTAAAAAATGTCAAGTCCATTAAATTCTAAAAGGGATATGAAATTCTACTTTCTCCATATGAAGTCCAATGAGCTTAGAATCACTCTCAAACATCTTGAAATGGATAATGGTGATGTTAATTTTAAGTAAAAGTTAACATGATTTTTAATAAATATAAAATTAAAACAATGGAAATGGCATATTACACAAAGATTTATCTTAGAAACCAAAAACAGGAAAAATAACAAACCATTTAGCATTACAACTCTAATTTTTTTATCTTCAATTAATTTCATTGTTTACAAAATAATACTATGATCTCATGGCATCCAAAACCCCTAATCCATTAATCTAAAATATATTATACTCTTAATTCTTAATAGGAATTAAAAAATTCATGGGATGAAGTATCATCTGCAAAAAAACCACCAAAAGTGAAAATTGTGTGCCAAAAACGAACAGAGAGAAAATAACACATACCCAATAATCACTCACTTCTTGGTTTCATTGAATACAAGAGGTCATAAGAGTACATGATGAAAAATTTTGATCTAATGTTTCTGGATCCATCACAGTATGATTTTTAGTCAATGTTTCAAGCTAGGAGGTGTGGTTGATCGTTAGGACATGAGTCACACTTGTTGGCTCGAAATGTTGACTAAAAATCATATTGTGGTGGATCCAAATATATCATATCAAAACTCACAAATTTTATTAATGAATCCACAAAATTCTTCAAAATGTCCACCTTTACATAGAGCACCTTCTTTTTTTCAACCATGTCTCTCATAAAGTGATATTGAACATCAATATGCTTTGCCTTAGAATGATAAGTTGGGCTCTTTGCTAGAAATATTGCACTACGATTCTCACGATCTAACCTTACAATTTCTTGTACAAACCTAATACCTAAACACAATCTCTGAAACCATACAATTTCTTACTTGCATGAGTGGCTCCCATGTATTCAACTTCTCTAGTTAAGAGAGCCATTACAAATTGTCTCTTGT
Source organism: Pinus taeda (assembly GCA_000404065.3). Classification (NCBI taxonomy): domain Eukaryota; kingdom Viridiplantae; phylum Streptophyta; class Pinopsida; order Pinales; family Pinaceae; genus Pinus; species Pinus taeda. Next base: position 27,936 of record APFE030879796.1, read on the forward strand.
ACATCCAATTAATTTATCCTCCAAATAGGTTAAACACATAACCACTTGTAGTTCTTCTATAATCCAGGTCTCCAACCCAGTAAACATCAACAAATCCATGTATGTCCAACACTCTTTCTTTTCCAAATCTTCCTGGTTAGCAAATTTCATAATATGTAGTGTCACACAAATACATGAAAACATTATTTATATCCATCCAGTGCTTCATCCTTAGTTTTGACATATACCCTTTTTTTAAATCCCATTTCATGTTCAATGTCTAGTCCAATACACACCATTGTATACATCAAACTGCCAACACATTTGAACACTCAACGTCTCCTCCACATATTTGTAGATAGTTTTCCACCTACAAGAATAAGGACCTTAACCAATATATATTCCTATATATTAGACCTCTACAATATTGTCTCAACATACCTTCTCTTATTCAACCAAAGTTTCATGTTTTTTCAATCTCTTTAATTTCCATGCCCAAAACAAAATTTGCAACACTAATATATTTCATGTCAGATTTAGAGAACAATCGAGTTTTCACTTCCTTGATCATTTCCATGTGGTTTCATATTAACAACATATCATCCACATACAAAACAACATAAATAAAGTGCTTACCGATTAATTTGACATACACAAAATGTCAACTTTACTTCTTGTGAAACCAAATCCCAATATATAAGTATAAATTTTTTTATATTACATCATTGGAGATTGCCTTAACTCATAGAAAGGCTTTCTCAACTTGTAGGTTGACTTTTTCTTACCTCTCACCATAAAATAAAAAAATTAAAAAAATCCTATTTCATGTAGATTTGTTCCATGTCAAAAAAAATTCATCGGATCCCTTCCCTCTCTCAATGCTTTAGGATCTACAATTATTTCTGAAATGCCCTCTTTTTCCACATTTCCAATGTCTCTTTACAAAATTTCCTATAGATATAGATCTACCTTTAGATTTAAATCTCTCACTTGAGGACTTATTTTTATTTCTATCATGTGAACATCCTCTTACAGATAAAGCATGTGTGCTCTAAATTTCCATGTCTTTTTGCTTCATCTCCTCCAACATTAAGGAATCATGAAAAAATAAAGTAGTTGCATTACTATATGGCTACAACTAGAGTATCCCAAGAGTCTAGTAAGAGGATAGTAAACCAATACACTTATATACAACTAAAATATTATATCAATAGACAACAACTGACTTACCACAATGTTGAGGGCATCCACATGCTTCATCATGAACCTTCATCATTTATCCTCAAGTTGCATAGTTTCTTCCATAAGGAAAGTTTGTTCACTAGGGACTTAAACCGACACAAAGAACCTAACTTATTCCATAATGCCTTACTTGTAGGTTTTCTTGGAACTTTTAATAATACAAAATTTGAGACACAATTGGATTATGCTCTTTGCCATCTAATACAACTTTTTCCGATCTTATGTTGACATCCCAATGATGCACTCCCTAGATCTACAATGACCCATTACGTTTCTCAATCTTTATTTTCAAATTGCTCCCCATTCTTTTATGGCACAAGAATCATCACCTAGAGCTCCCACTACAACAAAGTTTATCACATACCCAAGATAGCCTAACCCTTAGATAAAAAAGCATCCCTATAAAGCCAATAATCATTATGATACCAAATGAAAGAATTAAGAATGCAATAAAAATAACAATAACAATAACATAGCAACATGTTCAAATAAACATGTTATTTATCATGGAAAACCCAAACCAAGAAAAACTAACCAATAAATCTATTGATATCCTTGACCATACCTAGCCAATATGGCCAACTAAGCCTTCACCACTAACCTATAGGCACATCACAATGCAATATCCCAAGCATCTGTAAAGACTTCATTACATCAAAATCCATTGACACAATACCACATGCTAACATAACCATGGGCTTTAAAGCCACCAATATTGACCTAACACAATGACACATACATCGAGTTAAGATTAACCGAAGATTGTTCCTTCTATACTTGGGGTAATTATTTAATTCCTACCCCCGTCAAAGTTTATAACCATAGTATCTTGGAATTTGCATTCCCCCACACGCTATCACCTAGGTCTACATCGAGAATTCACCAATAATTTATCAAGGGTACACATGCCTAAGTTGTATAGTTGTGTGCCTAATATATATATAACATTTCCTTCAAGACACATGAAAATGTACTCACCATGTTCATTGGTTTTTTACCATAACTTCTCTCACTATCACTTGATAAGGCCTCATGGCCTACCTCCTCTAGCAATCTCTAGTAACTCATTCTATGAATGATCTACATTGAGACATTTCATCAAAAACTTTGTGTGCATCCTCTAACTCTGGGAACTTGGCATACATGTCCATGGCATTCTCCAACTTCCTCCACTCCTCCATGGCAGCAACATGGGCCTTAAATTCACAAATTTAAATCCACAAATAGTAATATATCCATGTTTAGTTCTTATTTTATTACTTACAAAACAATATATATGATTGTGTGGAATCCAAAATCTGCAATCCATTAACCTAGATAAAATTGCAACCTTGATTCTTTAACAAAAATTAGAAAACCATGGGCTAAATGACCATATGGAACAAAACTAACAAAAGTGAAAACCAAATCTCGAAAACCGCCAACAATGGATGCAAAATATAACATAGCAAACAAAAAATATAACACATACCCAACATTATCCCTTATCTTTGTTCTATCTTAAAGGGTTGTTGGACAAAAACTTAGGGAGGTGTGCGCCCAAAGGCCCTCTTTATGGGGAAAAATGTCACCCACATTCACAAAATGGTTCCCTATGTGTTTCTCCAGAAAAATAAACGTGGAGAAACATTTCCCTCAATGCCCCTTTGTCCCTAGAGCATGGAAAATGTGCGGGGTGCGCCCAAAGGCCCCCTTTTTCAAGAGACAAATCCCCAAAACTTGGGAAATGTTTCCCAAAAGGGGAACATGAAGAAATGTTTTCCTCATTGCCCCCCTTGCCCATAGAGCATGAAAAATGAGGGGCACATCCCCCTCACTTTTAAAGCATGGAAGATGGTAGGGTGTGCATATGTTATGAAACCAACTCACAAATAGATAGAAAAGATAGATCAATGCCTTATAGTTCAGCCTCTTCGAGGGGGCAACCTCCTTTACATTACACGAATGAATAATTCATAGATGATACAAATGACAAGACCTCCTTTCTATATATAGGAGTCTAAGGGGTCATAATATAATCAAAGCCGACATAACAATAATAATGTAAGGGCACAGTAATAACAATAGTGGGCTTCTATGGGGCATAATAATAATAGTAGTGGCCTTTTATGGGGACTACATGGGTACAACAATACAATAATGGGGTTGTACTAATAACAATAACGGGTTACACTAGTAGTATAGGGGCCTAACATGCCCCTCTCCTTCAAAAAGTGTTGTCCTCAACGCTTGAGTAGTTCTTGATGCTTCTGTATAAAATTCTTGTACTTCCATGTGAAATCTTCAACAGGTAAGTTCTTCCACTTGATGAGATTCTTTGAAATTGATCGATTTCGTAGTTGTCGACTTCTCGGTTCTGTAAATGCTTCAGGTTCCAATATGCTTTTTCCTTCCTTGTCAAGTTCTGGCAATATTGTTGGAACTAGGATATTTGGAAACTTTTGAATGAGTTCCCATCCTGCTTCACCATTCTTCCATTCATACCTTCCTTTGTTTATCAAATTTGGTTGGATAATTGTACCAACCTCTACCATTTCTGCAACCATACGTTCAATTTCACTCCTTTGGGCATATGGATATCTATAACGCTTGACGTTTGGAGGAACACATCTTGGAATAAAATGAATAGCATGATCATGATCACGAATACGTGGGAGACCTTTGGGAGTCTCAAATACCTTGGAATGATTGTCCATGACTTTTTGGAGATCTAGAGAAATACATGATTTCGATGTGCAAACAATTAGCGAACATAATTGTGCAATCACACCTCATTGTTCTTTCTTTAGAAGCTTTGTCATTCCGTCAGAGTTGATTATCTTTCCTGATTTCCCTATGATACCCCTTAGTTCAACTTCCTTTCCTTCTGAAGAAAATTTCATAAAAATTTCTTGAAAATTAAAAGTTGTTGTACCCAAGGATTGTAGCCATTGGACTCCTAGTACAACATCAGCACCACCGGTTGGAACAGAAAACATTGGGCTATTCAATACATATTCTCCCATGGATAGCTTGATATTTTGGCACTTTCCAGAGCAATTTATGGTTCCTCCACTTACAACCGTCACTTGACACTCTGGTGATGGATCTAGGAAGCAATTCAAGTCCTTGGCTATCTTACAATTAAATTATGGGTACTACCTGAATCAATCAACACTATTACTTTTTTCATCTTGATATGTCCTTCTATCTTTATAGTTTGAGGAGTGGTAATTCCGACGAATGCATTACAAGATATGATCGGATTCATTTCTTCTTTCTCTGGGGTTGGTTCCTAGTGAGTATCCTTTTCTTTTGATGTTTCTTGATACTTTTCTTCCTGATATTTCACTATTTGTACCTTCGTCTTCTTGATGTGTCCTTCTATCTTGAGAGTTTGGTGAGTGGTAATTTCTTCCAGTGCTTTACAAGATATGGTCGAATTCATTTCTTGATGCTCGATGTGATTTTTCACTTCTTGGACATTTTTCTTCTTGATATGTCCTTCTATCTTAATATTTTGAGGAGTGGTAATTTTGGCCAATGCATTACAAGATATGGTTGGATTCATTTCTTCTTTTTTGATGTGATCTTTCACTTCTTGAACCTTTTTCTTCTGGATATGCCCTTCTATCTTGATAGTTTGAGGAGTGGTAATTCTTGCCAATGCTTTACAAGATATGGTCAGATTCATTTCTTCTTTTATTGGGATTGGGTCCTAGCGTATAAACTCTTCTTTTGACGTTTCTTGATCCTTTAATTCCTCCTCTTCATACTCTATGTAAAATAATTTCTTCTCAGCACACTTATGACCTTTAGTGCATTTGTTATCACAATTGTAAACAAAGCCCTTTTTCTCTTTTTTCTTCCAATGTTGTGGTGTAACCCTTGTAGGTTGTGGAAGGCTAGGAGAAACAACACTTCCATATTTATAGTTGTGAGGGGTAGTCTTGCTTGTTTCCATAATTTTACTTTCCACTATGTAACAAAGCCCTTTACTCTTTCCATTTTTGTGGTGTTGCTCTAAAGAAGGTGTTTCTCTTTGTATCCTCATAATGTGCTATCATTTCCTCCGTGAAAATTGACCACGTAACAAGTTGTTTACGAGAACAAAGCCCTTTATACCATAAAAATTGATTCAATTCTAAATATGAAGATGTAATATATACATTTTGTAACAGTGGTACACCACGTAGATCAAAATATTGCTCCATCTGAAGTATCCAATTTACCGGATCCTTGCCATCAAACTTCCTCATATCACCTTTTCTTGAGTTTACGAGCTTGATCTTGAAATGACTATAACTTTATAATTTCATTTCTTCCAATTCTAAAATTGTGATCTGCAGTAGCCCTCTGCGTTCTCTTTCCAATGCCACCAATCTAATCAAATTTAGATTCTCCAAGAAAGAGTTCTGAACAATCTCCCAAGATGACCTGATTATAGACCTTTCCAGAAGAGCGAACTTGTATGAAGTTCCACGTGTCACTGTTTTGACCTTAGTGTCTGAAAATATACACAAGAAACTACAGTCTGTCCTATTTCTGTAACTTCTTAGGAAATTTCAATCTGATGCTCAAAACAAAAGTTATGACGATTTTCCCCAGCTCACCTGTTTGGAATGAAATTCAAGAGTCTGCAAAAAGGTCAACTTCCTTCAGATCATATCTCTCAAATATAGCGCGAAAAATTTGAAATTTGGACCCGAGGTTCATAATGATTTCGGCCCAAATGGATTTTTTTTAGTGTCTGAAACATTGCAGAAAGAATTTTATAGCACAAATGCCATGATGACCTTTTTGGAGCAGTGAAAACCTAGAATCCAAAGCTCTGATACCAAATGTTATGAAACCAGCTCACAAAAAGATAGGAAAGATAGATCAACACCTTATAATTCAGCCTCTTCGAGGGGGAAACCTCATTTACATTACACGAATGAATAATTCATAGATGATACAAATGACAAGACCTCCTTTCTATATATAGGAGTCTAAGGGGTTATAATATAATCAAAGCCGACATAAAAATAATAATGTAAGGGCACAATAATAACAATAGTGGGCTTCTATGGGGCACAATAATAATAGTAGTGGGCTTCCATGGGGACTACATGGGTACAACAATATAATAAGGGGGTTGTACTAATAACAATAATGGGTTACACTAGTAGTATAGGGGCCTAACAACATCCATGTGGAACATTGCTTTAAAACCAATCCCAAGCACTGATAGTAATGCCTAAAAGTATCTTTCAAGCTTAATGTTTTCTAAATGAGTATAATTTATTATTATGACACCATAACAAGAGGTTCAGGAACCATCCTCCAATTAGTTCTTTAATATAGTCAATCCATTTATGGGGCAGTTCCCTTCCTTCACACTATTTTTATTAGCATGGACAACATTTATCTTTTATGACCTTCAAGTGACACATCTCATGGATTACATCCACAGTGATGTATGCTCGGGCCAAATTTCATGGGCATTGTTTAATAAGGCCTCAATTTCGCCCAAATGACAATTTTTTTTCCTGAATCTGGCGAATATTTTAGAAAAATGTGACTACTGGAGTGTTTGAATCGTTTTTCTTTATGGTGGAAATGGATTAAGTGTTGTGATATCCATAGGGAAGCAAGTTAGGGATTTCTTAATTTGATTTCTCTTATTTTGACACTTTCTTGTGATGTGTCTCATTAATTCTTCTTTCAATTATTATATGTGTATCATCAAGGTCATGAACACAACAGAGAACACAAGATGTAGGCACTCAGTTAGGGAAAAACCCCTCTTTTTGGGGAAAACCTGGAAATTCTTCTTCTCTTTAGAATAAAATCAAATGAGAAAACCAATACCTTTTGACCAAGAGAAGGACTCTCCTCCATCCACCAAGTCAGCCTCCATCTAACCAAGTCAAACTTCTAGCCCCTTCCTTCACAAGTCAACACAAGTTTGCTCCTCCAAAAACAAGTCAACAAAATTTTGGTTTGTTCCACACTTCTAAAGCTTGGCATACACCTTTGGTCCTGCAATATGTCTTAGTTTCCTTCACACATGTGGCAGGAGAGTAGAGAATCTCACGTCCAATGTTTTCTTCCTTCTTTGTTATGTAAAAATTTTGTCCTTAGCCTTCTTTTCACTTCCTTATTATTGATAAGTTTCAAATCAAATTGCTTCAATGATAAGTGTCACAATAGGTCGAATGATTTTCTATATATAGTGGTTCAAAGCTCCATTATGAGGCTAACTTGACAAATGTTTGAGGCTGACTTGATGGAGGAGGAAAAAGACATAAAAATAATTTTATTTTCTTGACATAAGGAGCCCAAGAAGGGTCTAATATATATTGACTTTGACTTTGACTCAAGACACAAACCTTAGAGCACTCAATGGGTGGTTTTGACCTAAAAATAAAATAAACAGAGAATGAAACCCATGCTTAAATATTTTTCTTTTACAATTTTTTTTCTTTATTTTGGCAAATATATTATATCATGACTCAAGTACAATTATAAAGACCGATACTAGTTACATTTCTCAACACTCCCTCTTAACTAGGGAGGTATTCATAATTGTTCAACCAGTACAAGGTTGACCTCAATTTGAAATGTTCCAAGAAGGATACAACAACATACACAATGCTAAGGATACCAAAACTACCAAGGTATCCTTCCAACAGGGACTTAGAGGTGTCATCTAGGAATTTTCCACTGTGGGTACCATCAAGCTACAACCCTAGTATCAATCCAACAGGATATAGATACCATCTAGGCCTTCATGCCCTGACACTAGCCTTTACATGGTATCAACATTAAACCAGAGCTCAACACGATACCCTCCCTTTGGGATCTAGACATCAACTGAGATCTCAATATTGACCAGGCAACGATTTCCTCCAAAGTACCATCATACAGGCAAGTTTATGGTACTTCATCTCTTCCTCTCAACCAAATCGGAAATATCCACCAATCTGATCATGCTTCTAAAATATTTGAACTTCTTATGGAGAGATTCGCACAACAGCAACATGTACAATCATAATCCCAATCAGTAAACTTTAAATATATATGTTCTTATATGCTAGCATAAAATGCCAGGTCATCAACTATTCTGATGTTTCTTAGGTCATATCTTATCCAGACACATATCAATGCAAGCTTCCTTCTTCAATTTCTCTAGCAACACTAAACTCAACCTCAACACCTTCCAATACATCCAAGTCTTATTTACAACTTCATCAGTCACGAATAATCATCTGTAGTGTTTTAGTCATTCTCTAATCCCATTCTTTCTTTAAGGTCTTCACTATAGTTGTCACAATATGCCCTTCGTCTCAACTAGGGAGATATATTTTTTCTTTATCTAAGCTTCTTCCTAACTACAGGTTTCTGTATTTGTATCATCATATCATCACAGAAATTTTGACCTTCTAGAACTTCATTCCTTTTATCCTTACAAGGTCATTGATCAATGTAAACTTGAATGTCATCAACTTCCTCTTAAGATCATGCTCAACATCATTATCAAATTATCATCAAATATGAGGCAGGGAAGCATCTCAACATCTTAAAGACTATGTACCTACAAATCTTCAACAAGTACAACCAAGCACAAATATATTTGTACAGGAGAATGAAATTAACTTTATCAATCTATGGTTAGCATGTCATCATAAGAAATCAAACTTTAGACATCCAAAACCTAAACCTAGTGAGGTTTACAATCAACAAGGGTTATACTTTTTATGCCCTAGACTTTCACAATCATTTTTGCTAGGGTTTCTGTTACAAACTCTAAAGCCTTAAATATCAACAACTAAATCAAGTTAGTATTTCAAGCATAGAGAAATCAATTTTATAACTAGGGTTTCATCATCATACCCTAGAATCGTATATCCATCTTTGCTAGGGTTCTGTCGTAAACTCTAGATAGAAACATTAAATCTAAACCAATCACAATCATAACATAAGAATTTGACATTCATCAAAACTTTAATATATTCAACAACCAAGTTAGGGTTTAAATCATATGGAAGTATATACACATAGGGTTTCATTCCTAAAATCCCATATTAAATATTACAAGGGTTTTGTCATAAACCCTAATTCATCAAACCCTAAATAGTTAGGGTTTCCTCATATGTTTTAGATATCATCAACAAGCCCTAAGAGGCTAGGGTTTCATCATAACATCAACAAACCCTAATTATAAAAATGGTTTGGGTATTTATACTAAACCATAAAGGTTAAGGTTTCACCAAAGTATACGAAAGATAGAGAGTATGACAAGGGTTGATATAATCTAGATATTAGTCACCCTAAATAAAAATCTTTATGATTCAAAAACCTAGACATGAGAAAGTTAGTAATATAAAGCAAATTTCAAAATGATCATACCTTCTTGATGCACATCTTTATACATACCTAGAGTTGCTTTTATGAACCTTGTAGGGTTTCTTATTGAAGGACTCCCTTTGAAACTTCTTACAAGTCTCCTTTTGAGGACTCCCTCTAAATCCAATTCTTATTATATAAAATATACCTACAAGTTTTCCTTCAAAGGAAAATACAAGGGACAGGATAACATAAGTCAAAATAGAATACTTATCTTTTACGAGAAGGGTTTCCTTTTTGCATAAGATCAAAATTGCTTTATGTACCTGCAATATTTTTCTTGACAAGTACCATCAAAAGTATAGAAGTACAAGACTATGATCTAGAGTTTTTATCAAATAAATTCCTAGGCTCATAGGTTTTTAAGTACAAAACCTAGACATCATTCAATTTCATTCTTGCCAATTATTGCCATATATCTCATACTTCTTATAAACCCTACACATTCTGGGATAGGGTTTTTAAGAGGAAACAAGAGAATGATGCTATATGTACTATCTAGGGTATATAATCCCTAAATATTAACAAGCTTTATCACAATGAGAACTTACAAACCCTAGAAATATACAAGCAACTAAACCCTAAAACATTTTATGCTAGACTTTTAAACAAATGAATATGTTATATGTACCTCAAGATTACATACCTTTGTCTTTCATGATTGAAAGATTGATGTTTCATAGAACTTTTTGCCTTTTGAAGACACATTATTAGAAGATTAAAACATAAAGAGTAATATCAATACTTACTTGAATTTGATGAGATCTTCAAAGTGTTTTCCCCCTGTTGATGCAAGACAATCTGGACAAGTTCATTGTTGTAAACTACTTTCCTTCTTGATCCTTTTCAATAAAAGTTGCTTCTATTTTGGAATTCTGGTAAGGGTAATCCTATAGGTGATTCTACAGGCCTTCAAGTTTTGATGTATCTTCCAAGAAAGACTTTCAAGGCTCTCTGGTCAGCTTTTATGACTCTTATAGTTCTTGGCTTCCATATATGTATATGTACAAGTCATTTTAGAACTTATATACTTCCTTTGTTGTTTTATGCTCTTTATAATGATGACTAATGTCCTTATGGTGACTTCAGGTTTAACTTGGCCTATCTTTCTTTGTTGCCTCCTGGTCCTCAAATTATATGAATTTATCACCTTGATTTTGTGCAACACCTATGGTATCTTCAAATGCACATAATTCAATGACTTTAGATTTCAGGATTGAATTCAAGGACTAATGTTTGAGCACAAAACTTCGCTCTTTTCCATAATAGATTCAGTTTTGTGAAGGCTATTGATCTAACCTCTCAGATCTCCAAAATGCTACTCGGTTCCTCTCACTGTGATGACTTTCATGTTCTAATTTATGGCCTTAATGATTCAAATTTGTGACCTAATTGCAGAGGTATAATCATGCCTAGAAGTTATGTTCTCCTTCTAAATGGCTCAACCTTCAAAGGTAGATTTGAAACTCTTGTTCTTCGAACCAACAGTGATCTTCTAAATGCCTTGTTTCACTAACCTTAGTTCTGATACCATGTTGAGAAATCCTTAGGGTAGCAAGTTAGGGTTTTCTTAATTTGATTTCTCTTACTTTGACACTTGTGATCTTTCTCACTAATTATTCTTTAAATTATTGTATATTTATCATCAAGACAAATGCCAAACAATGAAGATCATAAACACAACAGAGAACACAAGATGTAGGCACTCAGCCAAGGAAAAATCCCTCTTCTAGGGAAAAACCCATAAATTATTTTTCTCTTCTTTAGAATAAAATAAAATGAGACAACCAAGACCTTTTGACCAAGATAGACTCTCCTCCATCCACCAAATCAACCTTCATGTAACCAAGTCAAACTTCTCACCCCTTCCTTCACAAGTCAACACAAGTTTGCTCCTCCAAAAATGAGTCAACAAAAGCTTTGGTTTGTTCTACACTTTTGAAGCTCGACCTGCACCTTTGGTCCTACAATATGTCTTAGTTTCCTTCACATGTGTGGCAGGAGAGTAGAGAATTTTGGCTCCAATGTTTTCTTCCTTCTTTGCTATGTAAAAACTTTTTTCCTTAGACTTCTTCGCACTTCCTTATTATTGATAAGTTTCAGATTGAATTGCTTCAATGATAAGTGTCATAATAGGTCGAATGTTTTTCTCTATATAGTGGTTTGAAGCTCCATTATGAGGCTGACTAGATAGATGTTTGAGGCTAACTTGAAGGTTGAGGAAGCTGACTTGGTGGAGGAACAAGACACATAAAAATAATTTTATTTTCTTGACATAAGGAGCCCAAGAAGGATCTAATATATATTGACTTTGACTTTGACTCAAGACACAAAACCTAAAGCACTCAATGGGTGTTTTTGACTTAAAAATAAAATAAACAAAGCATGAAACCCATGCTTAAATCATTTTTCTTTTACAATAATTTTTCTTTATTTTGACAAATACATTATATCATGACTCAAGTACAATTATGAAGACCGATACTAGTTACATTTCTCAACATTCAACAACATCAAGAACCCCTGGAGCACCCAAAATCCTGAAGTTTGACAGCTATAACCCACATTTCCAAAAAGTTCCGCTAAATTTTATCAAAATATTGCTAGAATTTCCATTATTTCCTGAGCAAAATTGTGACCTCATTAGACTACTCTAATTTCATATAACACATATTGTTCGTTATAGTAATACCTTTGAAGAGTGTCAAAATACATCCCACATGTTTGTGTTAATACAAAGTTATTCTTTGACATTGGAAACAACATATTTGAACTGAATGTCCCACGTATTATGAGGCATAACAAAAAAGGTTGATTTTCACTAAGCCAAGGTCTTGGATTTGCCTAAACTCCAATCTCATGTTTCAAACAAGGCCGCATAGCTAGCGTTCCCTACTATTTAGTTTAACTATTGAATTTTGAGAGATATGAACAAAGTATTTATGACATATATTTGGATGATTGAGTTCCAATTTAAAATGTATTTTTCCCTCGTTGATTGTGTGTAAAAATAATGAAGACTTTTTTCTTTTCTTTTCTTTTTTTATTCATATTATTTAATACTTACTAAAATCATTGGAGTCATTGGAGTCAGCGTATTATTTCATGTTCTTCATCATTAATGTAAATTTATATATGCTTAGCATGTTCTCCCACGTGCAACTTTATTATTTATTTGCAAATATAATTGGAAATTTGTATTTGATGATTTTTGTTAAAAAGAAGCACATCAATGTATTTTTTTAATGCTGAACTCATAGTTGTTTTATAATTTTATGCTTATTGAAAAGTTACAAGCTAAAATTTACTTGAAATTTAATTAAAATAAATGTTATATAGTAGCTAAATTAAAGTAAAAACACTGAATTCATGTTAGTGTTAAAATTTAGAATTTAGTCCATTTAGCTTTTACTAATGACTTAACTAAATTAAAGTAAAAACACTGAATTCATATTAGTTTTAAAATTTAGAATTTAGTAAATTTAGGTTTTATTAGTGGCTTGGTCTAACTTATAAATGAAAAAGCCTTTTTCACTGAAATTCACCAAAATCCAGCGATACAATCTCAAGATTTGTTGTTTTTTAAAATACATTTTTGAATGCATAAATCGATTCAACACCCAAAAAAACTCAGGGCACTCCAATTATGTAGATTAAACAATTTAAGCTCAAGTTTTTAAAAATGATTGTCCGATTTTGATTAAAATTAACCATCATGAAAAAAAAGCCATTTCATCTATAAGTTAGACTAGGCCTCTACTAATTGATAAATTGAGATATTTTGTTAATTGTAATGCTTCATTGTGAAAGTGGAGAATCTAATCCTACTCAAATCCTACTCAACGATAACAATAGTCTTATTAGTCCCTCACATAATATAAAAATTTATTTCCATAGACATTTTCAATAGCTATAGTTGTTTTTTTTAAATATATTATTTTTTATACCATATTAAATTGTTTTGCAAAAATGAAATGATTATAAGAATATTGTAGTTAACTAAAACAATATTTTTTAATTTAGGTAAACCAAAAAAAAGATAAAACTATAATTTTTTAATAGTTTAGTCTCTAAATCTAAAACTTGACTATGTCATTGAAATTATATTATTATTAATCCTCTAATTAAATTACGTGATTTTGTACTTATTATTATATTTGGAATATAATTAATTTGTAGTTATTATTATCTTAGAATTTAAAATATTAATTTAATTATTATTAATTATATTAAATTTGTTTATATATAAAAAATATAATTTAGTAATTAGAAAATGTATTTATTAAAACAAAAATACAAACATAAAACATCAATCAAACTATATTGAAATAATAGACAAAATTATAAAATAAATAAATATACTTAGAATATTATTGAAATTTGAAAATGTCACAAAGAGATTAGACGTATTCCATGTATTCATCCAAAATGCAGTGGAATACTAAAATTCTTAAATTTAAGCTTCTGTAATCCATATCAATTTAGAGAAGAATCTTCTGCAAAAATCACATAGAGATAATTTTGTCGATGCGTTTCGAACCAACCAGTGTGGTTCATTTTGGAACCAAAAGTAATCATGTGGGAAAGAATTTTAGTATAGAGAAGAATCTTCGGTGAAAATCACATAGAGATAATTTTGTCGATGCGTTTCGAACCAACCAGTGTGGTTCATCGTCAACTTGTCTTGAGGATGAACAACACTGGTTGGTTCGAAACGTGTCGACAAAATTATCTCTATATGATTTTTGTCGAAGGTTCTTCTCTATACTAAAATTCTTTCCCACATGATTACTTTTGGTTCCAAATACATAAAGCTTCCAAAATAATATCACATAGATATAGTTTGAATGTATTAATCTAAAATGTAATGTTTGAAAATTACTTTCTAGATATTTTCAAAAAATAATCTTTAAGAGTCAAGTCTTGTTAAATGAAAACTACTTTCAATATTTTCATAAAATTATTTTAATTTTTTTAATAATATTTATAAATGTTTTATTAAATAATAATTGTTATTTAAATTTATCTATGATCCACAAAGCCTAATTTATTGGTAATTCCAAATAAAATATAATCAATTCATGTTCCTCTAGATTGTCCAATCACACAGGATCCTTCTAATAGCAACACGTATGTATGACATCAAAACAAATACATCTACCAGTGATTGCTCTGTTCAACTCAATGGCCTTCCACCTACACGTCTTTTACCTCCACGGCAACGTTTGACGAGCAGGACAATCACGATTCATTGCTTGAAATCTGCAAGTATGATTCACTGTGCGGCAAATTACATAAATATAATGATAACAAAATAAGAGCCAGGCAAATTACCCAGTGAAAATTGAGAACACATAAATAAATAATCTAATGTTTACAACGAAAAACTGTATTTTAATTTTAAGTCAATTTAGATTTAATTTCAAACTCAAACGCATTCTGAATGTGTTATTACCCTGTTGCGGTAGGCAATAATAAAGCAAGATATAAGAAGTATAAACGAAATTTGACGGACCATAGCAATGTACCTTAAAATTACATAAAATAACCACAATCATCAACAAACATTAAGACAAAGGGGCTACACCTAACATAACAAATAAAATTTAACATAAGATGGCAACCTACCGTAAATTGTCTTAAAATTAACGAAATCTGGATAAAGTAGAGGACTCACTTCCCGCTGTATCGTCAGCCATACATAGAACTGTCAATCCATCAGTCCTCTTGACATGAAAAATATAGCGATCCTGCGAATAAGAGACGTGGCTATCCCCGGTAACTGGAATTTTCTCCAATATTTGACGCACGATGGTTTTCACATTGCCGTGAGCCGCATCAAATTTCGCTAAAACTGTGGAACCACGAGATACCAGGGCATACAATATCGCGATGCGAGCCGCTGCCTTTACGTAATTTTTTTATTGCTATATCTAGACACCCCAGCGTTCGAACCACCGATGTTTGAAAGGAATGAAAGACCCAATTAATAAGTTTGTTAATTGCCCCGATCCGTTCGTCCTGCGTCGAGCTTCAACTGTGGCATCGAAAAAGGCAAAAAATCATGGAAAGGGACTGAACTCGAGATCCGACGAGATGAAGGAAACCCTATGCTTTGGGTTTGGGGGGAAATGGCAATGGAATTGATTGAAAAAGGATGAGATCGTAATATGTTTTTTTTATTGTGATTATCAATTAAAAAACTTAGACCTATGATTTGCCAGTGACGTGATTGACGAGTAGGATCATCACGATTCACTACTTGAATATGAAATCTGCAAGTACGACTCACTGTGCTACAAAGTACGACGACAAAATAAGAGCCCGGGCAAATTACCCACTCAAATTTGAGAAAAAAAAAATTTTAAATAAATAAATAAATAAATTTTTCCTTAATGTTTACATGGAAAACCTATTTCAATTTTTAGTCCATTTAGATTTAATTTTGAATGCGTTATTACCCTACTGCGGCAGGGAATAAAAATATTTACATGCCATTCGTGGGAATCGTAAAAATTAGCGTTTAATTCATCTTCCTGTAATATTTAATTATGTGGGAAAAGATGCCACTTAACACCTTAGATTTCATATTGTCAATCTAATATGAAAAATGTAATTTGTAAGGTTACAAACAATATAAAGAAATTATCAGGGTCTATCACTCTCATTTGCAAAACCTGTGAAGTATCATAGTTCCATGTGTAATTCAATAAATCATTCCTAGCCAATAATCAGAGAAAGATAGTAGATACTGAAAGCACAGCAGCCCAAAACGTCCAGAAAATTTTGACTCCTGACACCATAATGACAGAGCATCATAAACACTACCCTTGAGAATCTTGTAATATACCAGCCAATAAAACTCAGAAGGTAGGAATTTATCTATTTGACATATATACGGAGTGAACATCTGACCTAATAAATAAATACATTCTACATTATAATTTATAATTATGTCCACCAGAACCACGCAAGCCCTAAAAACATGAGAGACCTTACAGATTAATACAAACATAGAGAAACATTTCTCTAGGCATGTGCATTCAAGGAGCACCCAAAAAATAAAATTGGGCAATGTGTCTATAGCACAAAGACTGCTTATAGAACCAACTGAAATTAAAAACTAATTCATCTACATCCTTGATTGTTCAACAGTAGTACCGTTTAGAGCAAATCAATTCCACTAATTGGAATGGATACTGCAAGTAATACCGGTGGCCATACCAGATATTATGGAGTAGAATGTAATTGCAGGGATACTAGGATATGTATCGTCATACCCAGAGTAAATCCTCCACCATAAATTCCAAAACCCACTAGCAGAAACAATATTTTCAGGCACACAAAATGTAGACTTCATATTTTGGACAAAAGGAAAAACCCCCTGATAATTACATCATCTAGATTTCTAACAAGGAGTGTACAGTATGGAATCCGTGATCAGGAGGAAGAGGAGCATTCCCTGGACGCAGAGAAATTACTACCTGCAGACCTGGAACAAATCAAAAAAGAATTGTTGAGTTTGAAGATTAGCCATTGCATTATCATACAAAAAAACTGTATATACAAACTGCTGCTAAAAAGGTAAATTATCAATTAGAATAGAAGATATAATATTGATCAACTGGACATGCATTCCCTCCAACTTTCACTCTTAGATAAATGAAAAACACCATGTGAAATAATCTTTGAAAAATATAGAAAACTTGTACCCTACAGGTCCTCATTGACATGCTTATGATAATCATTGAACAGACAATAGATTGCTCAAATTTGAAATAAAATCTCCAAATTCAATATATAAAAGAGAATCTGTGCAATCTAAGCAACTTGACATCACTTGGGTATACCGTATAGGATATAATGTAACTGCTCGATCATATCTAAAGATCTGGAAAACCCACAAGTGCAGGGAAACTCTTAGAGGAAAAATAAAGCCAAACAAATTGTTGAAAAATGCAACAAGAAATGCTCAATTTGATTTTGTCTTGATTAAATTGAGAAAATTTGAATTTCCACATCAGCAGACAACTTGGATGCAGTTAACTTGTGTGACATGGTTTGTGTCACCCAATTTACTCAGTAAATTCGAGTTGGAGTTAGAGTTCAGTTAAACATGTGTGATTGCTAATTTGTAGCAATCAAAGTCAGTGACTTCTAGTTGTTTTTAATTAAACTAGTTCTAACTGTTGAAGGTTAGTTGTGTAGTGGGACTTCAGTCAAACTCGGTGATCATCCAATTATTTGATCAATCAGCCCTTAATAACTAGTGCATGCAATGAATTCGAGTTCCCCAGCTGTGGTGGAGATTCCAAGGCAGTGTAACATTGGTTCTAGACTAGTCTTGAGTGTACAGGTATTGCATGCAATCAAATGATCAACCTTGGGAATTGCGCAAACCATTTTGGAGAAATTCCTAAATAATAGGGACCTAATTTCTCAAGGAATTGCAAAAGAAAATAGGGACTCAAGCAGAGGCGAAGTTTGACTAGGTCTAGGTCAGAACTTCTTAGTGAGCAGAGAGATAGGTTATTCACTTGCAGGGTGTGCTCAATTGAGCAAAGCAATTGTAATACATCTTTATTCATCAGATTAATGCACGCAGGCATTGGGGTTTTTAGCAGATTGCTTTTCCCAGAAAAATACTTTGTGCATGTGTGTTATTTATTATTGCATGTCTGAAATTATTGTTCTAGATTGTGAATTAACTTCCACAGAGCAGTAGAGTGGGTTTGTGTCTTGTGATTTTGATTAAAACTTCATGAATAGTTGCAAATCTACATAATTTCTACATGGTATTAGAGCAAGATTCACATTAAAGCAAGAATGTTAAATTATGGTATGTTCTATGCTTAGAGCAGTTTACTTATTTTTCTTCTTATTACCCACAGATTGGCAATCACATATACATCAAGTAAAGTGTAGATAGAACATTAAATGATCAACAGAAAACAAGCCAAGACAAGAGACACCAGATGTGGCCGCTAGCCAGGGACAAACCCCAATGCAAGGAAACCCTTTGATCAAATCTTCTTTTACCTTCAATAGTTCAGCAGAGAGAATAGTACAAAATCTGAATTCTGTAATTTCATATCAGCAACAGCAAACCCTAGATCAGCAAAGTCAAACTTGGTCAAACTACTTGAAATTGACCTCTAAAATGCTTGGTCAATTTCCAGTCAACTTGTCCTCGAACAGCCTGAAGAAACAGCCCTTGAACAACCCCAAAAGTACAGTCAATTTGCATACTTCTAATGTCAACTTGCAGCCCTAAACTAGGGCAGTCAACATCGGTCAAACCAGAGGTCAAATCACCTCAGTGTTCGTACCAAAAATTGCGGCCTGCCTAGGAGAGGCAACCACACCCAATCCGCACTTTTGGATGGTCAATGCTTGGTCAATGCTAGTCAAAGAGATGACCTGCGGCCTTAGCGTCCTTTTTGTGTCTTCCTTGCCCTAGGACATCTTCCTTCTAGCCACACATGTAAGAGAGAGAGAGAGGCTCCTTTTATGCGTAGGAGAGAGAGAGAGAGAGAGAAAATGAGTGAATGAATTGTCCAAATGAGGAGGAGGCTCCTTGTATTTATATGCAGACATTGAGGATGAATAGACGTGACTATTGGGCTTCTGAGCCTACATAAGTTTGTTGGCCGACCTTGACAATTTGTCCATAATCAAAATAAATTCATATCTCCATAAATACTTATCGGAATTTGATGATCTTTAGATCAATCCTACACCTCTTAATGAGAGGAATCTAAGAAAAAATATCAGAAGCCATAAATAACGTGATCCACATGGAGTTTGGCCCTAGTTTCCAATTTTGACACCCTCTCTCAACTAGGGAGAACTTCATCTGCAATCCATCAGACCATCACTGTTATCCATCCATCAAATGCAGTGTCTTGTACAACTTGACCCCACTCTGCTCTATTTTGCTTTGCTCTGCTCTACTTTGCTCTGCTCGAATTATGAAGAGGAAGAATGATCGAGGATGTATCATACCATCCTCCACTGACCCGAAGTTAATCTCAGAGTGTGAACCACTCTCACTGATCCCATATCAGTATCATTGATCCCAGATCAATGGAGGTCATCCTAGCATAGGGAGTATGGTAGATACAACGATGCGTCCATCGATAGTACTACTACAGTCCCTATCCTCATTTTCTTGCTCATTGATCAGATGAGAGGTACTTCCCATGAGTCCCAGACTGCATGGGTAGGATGCCTCGACAAGAGAACTAATCATCCTGTCCACAGGAGAACGAATCATCTTGTCCAGTTGATGCCACGGAGAACTAATCATCCTGGCCTACAGGAGAACTAATCATCCTGTTCCACAGTCGCCACGGAGAACAAATCATCCTGGCCCACAGGAGAACTAATCATCCTGTTCCACAGTTGCCACGGGGTGTCACAGGGGAAGGTTGAACCTTTACCCTGTACATAGTGCACCACCAAGGGATGGTGAGTCGCCCTGTGGTCACATGTCGCTCCAAGAAGTACCCTGCACCCCCTTGGAGCTCCCAAAGCTCAATACATCATACTCGACCCTCATAAGAGGGTCTCTGAACGACACCAATTCGTTCTCAGAAAGTCAAAAATTTGACCTTTCCTAAGGGCTTTGTCAAAATGTCGGCGACCTGTTCATCTATACCGATATGTTGGAGCCTTATTGCTCCTCGCTGCACCATATCTCGAATATAGTGGTACCTGATATCGATATGCTCGGAGCGATCATGAAATACGGGATTCTCTGATAAACGGATCCCGCTCTGGTTTTCACACAGGATCATGGTGGTATCCAATGTAAATCCAAACAGCTCGCTGAAGAGCTTTCGCAACCAAGCTGCCTCATAGGAGGCCATGCTAGCAGCAATGTACTCTGCCTCAGCGGTGCTCAAAGCCACTGACTTCTGCTTCCTTCTCATCCAGGATATCGAGGCAGATCCCAAAGAAAAATAGCACCCGGAAGTGCTCTTTCAGTCCACCACACTGCCTACCCAATCAGCATCAATATACCCAAGTAGTCTCACATCTCTGACAGTGTATCTCAACCCATGAGTGATTGTGCCACGAAGATATCTCAACAGATTCTTGGCACCAATCCAATGTGAGTGATGATGCTCAACCTATGTTGCA
>APFE030879797.1:742-26261 GCA_000404065.3 Pinus taeda
TCAGCACAGTTCCCTCCGCATCTATCCTCAAAGGAGAAGAGTAGAATTGTGAGGAAGAGTGCCCCATTCACTTGGATCAGGGGCAACCTGTTCAAACTTGGCCCAGATCAGATCTTGAGGCGTTGTGTTAGGGAGGAGGAAGTCTTTGACATTCTCCTAACCTGTTACAATGGACCCTGTGGAGGCCACTTTGCAACAAAGAGGATTGCCTTCAAAATTCTACAGGCAGGCTACTATTGGTCCACTCTTCATCAAGATGTCAGAAGATACATCAGTCAATGTGACCGATGTCAGAGGATGGGGAAACCAACTCCAAGGGATGAAATGCCTCTCCAATCTCAAGTGACTCTCGAGCCATTTGAGAAGTGGGGCATGGATTTTGTGGGTCCTATCAACCCTTCTTCAAAGCAAAGGACTTACATCATTGTGTGCACTGACTATCTGACAAAGTGGGCAGAAACAGAGGCAATCAAAGCAGCGACAAAAGAAAAGGTGGCTGAGTTTTTAAGAGAAAATATCTTCTACAAATTTGGCTACCCAAGAGAGTTAGTCACCGATCAAGGAAGCAAGTTCACCTCTAACTTAATTGAAGACTTGTTCGCTCATCACAAGATCAAGCATAGGACTTCCACCCCATATCATCCTCAAGCTAATGGGCAGGTGGAAGTCACTAATATAGCATTAGAAGGGATTTTGACTAAGGTGGTGAGCAGAAGCAGAAAGGATTGGGTAGATCGCCTGGTTGAGGCCACTTGGGCCTACAACACCACTTGGAAGACCACAACCAGTTTCACACCTGATCATCTGGTTTACGGGAAGAAAGCTCTACTGTCAATAGACTTCGAGTACAACACATTGAGGATGGCAGCTCAACTGGACCTAGATCTCAGCCATGCTCAACATGAAAGGTTATAGCAGCCGAATGGGTTAGATGAACACAGAATGCAGGCCCTCCTCTACTTAGAAGTGGTTCAACTTTAGAGGAAGATATGGCATGACCGACACCTTAATGAAAAGCAATTCCAGCCGAGAGATTGGGCGCTGCTGTATGACTCCAGACATAAGGATTTCAAAGGGAAGCTGAGGACAAGATGGGTCAGACCATATACAATGGAGAAATGAAATGACAATGGTTCAGTCCTTATCAGGACCATTGATGAAGAAGCCATCCCCATGCTCGTCAATGGGCATCGACTGAAGATCTACGGGAAACCTCTTTCGAGGCAGGAGTTCATTGAAACTGTGGAAAAAATCAGTGTTGGTAATAGAGAAGGGTTCTGCCTCTGTTCCGGCCACACCTTGATCATCAAAAAAAAAGAAAAAAAAAAGGAATAAAAAGATCCCTGGAAAAAAACCTTTGAGGCGCCCAGGGCAGATAGTAAGGGTGAAACCCTCATGGAGGTGCCCCTGCTGTCTCTCAGAAAATAAAGAATTTGAATAAAAAGACCTTTGGGTGAAATCCTCTCTGAGGCGCCCAAGGCAGATAGTAGGGGTGAAAACATCATGGAGGCAGCCCTGCTGTCTCTCTCAAAAAAAGAAAAAAGAAAAAAAAGAAAAAAAAAGCAGGTTTAATCTCTGAAGAATTATTGCAGGTTGCAGGAATACAGTGCAGAAAAGGAGGTCTCCCAAAATAAGGACAAGGGTCCGTACCAAGTTACCAGGAACCCTCACAGACACTCATTTTTTTCAGGATTTTGACATAATCTAGTCGAGGTTCAACCTCCTACATGAAGTTTCAGGACTAAGTATAGGAAGTTCTGCATTTCTACAGGAAACATCCTGTAGAGCCTTTGGGCAGGCCAGAATTGATTCTAGAGAGGGATTTGAAGCTTGAAATCTATTGATGGGGCATACAACCACCCTTTTCTTCCATCCACCACTTGTTTCATCTCCTTCCACCGCCATTGTAACAATCTGGTTATGTATTCCTGCACAGTCATACAAGAGTTCTGTTTCCTCAGATTAAATTTTTTTTCCTCCAAGTGACAAACCAAGCATGCAGAGGCTCACACACTCTACCTGTCCAGGCTCCATCAGGACCCTTCATCTGTGAATGCAACCCGACTCATTTCAGCATGCATCCCAGGAGGAGAAGTAGCTAGAGGATGTCCTACAGGAATCCTGTAGCAGCTGATCTCGCTGGAGCACATACGATGGAGACACCAGCAGCTCAAATCAGACGAAGCCGGCGCATGCATCATTTACAACCAAAGGGTCGGGTCCCGAAGTCTTGCATCCAACATTAGCCAATGAAAAAGGAGCTCCAGCGCCCGTGCACGATGCAGCAGCGAGCAAATCCATCATTCCGCGTCCCGAAGCCTGCAGAACACATCCACAGCCACACAGGTAAGTGTCTAACCTTATTCGTCGAATTGCATAGACTATACTCTGAAATTTGCATGACTGTGAAATGTGCGTATTGAACAAGTTCGGTGGCTAGTCAACTGGCCACCCACAACTAGTTAGATAGCCTTGTAGGATCCGAACGAGCCTGGTTAGGCCAAAGAGATGGGCAATCGACACGTGGGAAGTGTCCAGTCGGGGAGAATCGACAGTTTGGCAGAAATGGAGGCGGTTAATGGCAGAGAAAGGATTTGGCGGTCAGAGACACGCCGAAGAATGATGGTCGTAACGTTGGCTAACAGATCGGCCTGGATAGCTCACCCCCACACCATGAATTGCGCAGTAATTCAAGTTGCTCGGCCGAATAACTCATGATGAACCGCTATCATTTTCACTTGCAACCGTTTTGCAACAGAGTACGCGTCTTCCTCCTCTGCAGTTTGTTAGCCCGAGCTTCTCGGCCCATTCCAGCATCCTCCCGCGTCCCAGACTTGTCCAGAAGCTCCGTGACGTCCTCCAGAAGTCGGAAAAGCTTTCTATAGGAAGGAGCTCTACAAGAAACCCGACATAACATAGAAACCTTGACTGTATATGTTGAAGTTGGAAATTCGAAGAGAGGTAGGCCCGAACACACCATTCCCATGCATGATATTTCGAAAGGTGGTGAATTCGATGTGTTGGAGTAGGAAAATTAAAAGCAAGTCTACCTGTGAATCAAAATAGCAGTTTACTTATGGTTGCATGAAATTTCTTCATTGGTTTGTGTCCAAGATTTTCTCCACGGGTCCTGAAGAAAATTCCTCCTGTAGAAAAGTTGAAACACTCTCAAGGCTAACCGGTGTGAAAAAAATGTGAATTTTACATGGTTATATGTATGCCGGGGGGTGGAAAGTGACCTCTGCACTCTGTCTAGGGAAACCAAAGTCGTCCTTATGTACAAGGGCAGTCAAGTTTTAAAACCAGGGAATTGATACAAAGTGACCTGAGGGATACTGTTTTCAACGTTCTGAGGAGACAACCATACACATAATTCCCCCTTCTGATCAAAGCACAAGCCACTGTAGACCTATTTACCAGTGCAAATTGGATGACCTTGTATGAAAAAATACAAGGTCACGATGATGAAATAATAGAGGAGTTCCTAAGGTCCCTGAAGCCTAAATGAAAGACACTAGCCACTGTAAATTTCAGAGGGTTGACCCTAAAGCTCATCCCACAACTCATTACTAGAGTCATTGATCTACCATTGGGGATACCCTGTGATAAAGAGGAAAGGAAATTGGGCCAAAAGGCCAAAAACGAATTCTTCCTACTAGAGGAACAATTTTCAGAGGATAAGAATGGGTCCGGAGAGCTAGCCTACAGCCATTTTGGGGCGAAGTCAACCTTCACATTATGAAATATATTACCTGTGAGGGGCGGTTCAATATTGTATACGGTTATCACTTCCGTTTGCTAACTGAACTCAGGCACAAGATGGATTTACCCACAAAACAAAAGTTGAGCATCCCCTACTTCCTCCTACAATCCTTGATTGAGTGTGGCACAAAACGGAAGGAAGGGACACCAGACCAGCTGACGCATCATGGGCTTATCAAGCTTCTAGTAGAAGATGCACTCCATACCTATATTGTCCCTCTCTCCTGGGAGATTTTTCACAATATGTCTAAGGATGATGATATCCAAATTTTGGCCGAGGAACTCACTTCCTCCAACAGCGAGGAGAAGGAGCACATTGAGATAGAAATGAAAGCCAAGGTCCAGGAAACCCCGAGTAGACCACCAAAGCAAGGAAAAAAAGAGAAACGAGAGAAAGGCCAAGATGCTGAGGCCAAAATTGTGGGTGGAAAAATGACCCAAACACCCAGGGAGAAGAGATTGCAGAGCAGGGTAGCAAGGATCGAAAAAGTCATGCAAGTGAAGGCACGCCGAAGGCAGCCACAGCCAAACTAAAGGAGAAGGCACCCCCAGCCAAGCAGGCCAAAACAGTGCAAATTGGTTCTACAGGAAGCCAGAAGACCATTTCTATAGGAAGCCCAAAACCTGCTTCTACAGGAAGCCAGAAAATAGTCAGCACAGGACTTTCTACAGGAAGTCTGGAAAAAGGGCAAGGGAAGGAAGAATCTCCTGAGGTTCTAGCTAGGGAGGCATCAGCTGTGCTGGCCACCCTCAACACATCTCCAAAGCAAAAAGAAAAGCGAAACAGGGAGCCTTCCATGTATATTAAGGCAAGAAGAAGCAGGAGGATTAAAACTGGCAGACCAAAAGAGAAACAGTCCAAAGGACCAATTACAATTGTAGACACCCCATCCAAACAAAAGACGTCCATCACATATGAGCGGGGAAGCCCGAAGACATTGACATGGAAAGAAAGGATGGAAAAGTTGAACTCAGAGGCTTCTCTACAGGATGCCAAGGCTGCTCTACAGGAAACATTGGCTAGGCTGAAGGAGACCGAAAATATGGAGGAAAAAGTAGCCAAGTCATCACTGAAGGAAGAGAAGGCTGATACCATTGTGGAACCAAGCCCCCAGCCCAGCCTGAGCTCTTACTATAACTTCTTAGAGGCCGGGAAGATCATTCCCCAAAAATTCACAGTGCCACTTTTCCTCGCACTAGAGGAAGAAAGAGTGAGGAGCCACACTTGGATGAAGATCGCTAAATCCAACGGTGTGGAAGATATAGGTCCTCTGGAGGAAAAGATCAAGGAAGCCCAAAAATAATTGGCAAGGGTAAGGCATGTAGAGAGCTACCAACAGGCCAAGCTAAGGGAAGAGAATGAGCTGCTTAGACAATAGCTACAGTTACAAGGATAGAGGAAAGAAGACAAGCCTCACCTCTTGGGAGAACAACAACAACAGGAGGAGGCCACAACAACCAAAGATACCACAGAAGAGCAGTAGAGAAAGGAAGGAATGCAAGCTGAAATTGAGACACTAAATCAACAACTACAGGAAAAAGAATTGCAAGCAGGGCTAGAGATACAGTCTCTAAAATAGCAGATACAAGAGAAGGAGGCCCAACTGGCCTGCATGGCCAGTTGGGCAATGGAAGCTCTGCAGTGTAGGCAACCAGCCAAATCCTACACCTTATACCTCAGGGATCAGTGGCTGCAATTTCAGATCAACACTTTGGCACAGAGAGGTATCACTCAATTCGAAAACCCCCAACAATTCATGGCTTTATGTAACAGCAGTTCGTCAGAAGACAAGGCCAATCTATTAGAGTTCTACCGAGACAATTTGGCCCTTCCCAACATGACCTCGTGGGACCCCAACACTGCAGTAGAGGACATGCAACTTATGGCCATGACCTCATGGCTAAACCATGAAGAAAAGAGAGCAGCAGAGGTCAGAAATGTCATGGACCGGGAACTACAGGAACCACTACTGATTAGAGCAGAGCCAGGGGATCCCTCAGCATTGATATCCACCCACCAGCACCTGGAAAACAACTCACGGCCCTGCTGGATTACATGGATTGTCAAGCTGAGGCCATAGCACATTTTGAGGACATGGAGCGACTATTGGGGGACAACTGTGTTCATGCTTGCACCCGTAGGTGGAACACATTGTCCCACAGCCTAAAAATCAGAGAAAACCACACCCCAACTAGAATGAGGGAGATCTTGGCACGAGTGCCTCTCTACAAAAAGTCCATGCAGAATCTTCAGGCTAACTGGATAGGCCTCAAGTTAAGTCCACCTTTGCTTTTGGGGTTGCTGGAAGGAGGCACAGAAGAGGAGGACCATAGGAAGTGGGAAGAGGTGGAAAGGAAGGCCGGATTCCATGACAATGAAGAAGATATTACTTCAGAAGCCTAGGATGTGAGGGAGGTGATCAAGGTAATCAAGGATGAGGAGCTGGACTAGTTGCTCAGAGGATGAGCAACCCATTTAGCAGGGGGTGATGATGAGCGCCAAATTGGGTAACTTATTGGGCTCATTTTTCCTAATTATCCTTGTTCAATCCTCCATTTTTCATAGATTATCCATGTTTTTTAGTATTTTTATGTCATTTGAACGAATAAGGGTGGTCACTCTACCTAGGAGGCTAATACGTGGTTATTTCAGGGTTTTTGTACAAATGTTGGAGCAAAACCAAGCAATCATGGGCTAGGTGACAGCCAAGCTTGAGGTGAGAATTTGTAGGGGGGTTGTATTTGACATTAAATGGCTATTCCTTGGGATCTCCACCCTAAACTCCGAGCTCACAGGCCACCAAAACGGATCCTAAATGCAGCCAAGCAGATTTCGGAAGAGGGACTGTCTCCTAGCAGTT
This sequence comes from Pinus taeda, assembly GCA_000404065.3. NCBI lineage: Eukaryota > Viridiplantae > Streptophyta > Pinopsida > Pinales > Pinaceae > Pinus > Pinus taeda. Next base: position 7,366 of record APFE030879797.1, read on the forward strand.
GGGACAGCATAGTCCCTTGAATTTAGGAGGCCTGCTAGGCCCGTCATGATGTATAAATAGGAAGGCCTCAGCCTTTGTATTTTACTTTTGAAACTATTGTATTTTTTTGCACTATAGTGCTGTCACTTTCAGCTCGTTTTCTTGTAGCCATTGTGGCATAACTTTCTGGTGATGACTATTTTTTGATAATGACAAGCAGTCCTATTTGTTATCATCTCTAAGTTCTTTATAGGAGCCGTAGCTCTTAGGGTTGGGCCCAACCTGAGAGCCAAGGTCTCCTTTATGTATCGTTATTTCTCTTTTATGTATCGTTATTTCTCCTTTATGCATTTGCAAGATCATTTCTCTTACGTAGATTAACTTGTGTTGATTAAATAGGTCACTGTTGATGGTTAGAAAGGCTTTTGATGTTTATATTAAGTTGGTAGGATATCAACAGGGAAAAATCTTCAGAAAAAGGCCAACGAGCACCTTTGGTTTCACCTCTCCCTCATAGGATCAGGTGCTGGGATCAAAGTAACCTTGTTGTCCCAAACAAAAACACTATTTTTGCTTTGCCATGCAATCACTAGTGTACGATTTTCGTTTGCAGAAGTTGGTTACATGTTCAGATCTTTGAATTCTTCGTTGCATAGTTAATATACGTGGTTTCCTTGCAAATAAAGATTTTGTTCATTCGCTTTACTGTTAGCTAGATCAGATTAGGTTGGCATAACTAGGTCTTTGATTACTTGCAAGTCTTTATTGGTTTAGTTGGAAATATATAGTGCAGAGCACCTGTACCACTTCTTCATCCACCCAAACTTCGTCAGACCCATCTGTTCCATCCCCGAACTGGGTTTCTTGCCTCACGTTTGTCATTTTGGCCACATAACCCTAGCTTTTTGTGCAAACATTGTTTCATCCCTCTTTGAACAAATTCAGCCATCTACACCTTCTCTAAACTCCATCCACCAGTCCCTGGACCACTTCAAACCCCAATCCTACCTCCATACCCACTCCTTTATCTTTCCTCAACCATCCATCCTCCAAAATCCCATTTCTGAACATCCTGTAGAAATTTCTGAACATCCTGTAGAAATTCCTGAACATCCTGTAGAACCCCTGCATAGTTCCTGTAGAAGCTCACAAATGAGGTTTCTTGATAGCCAAACTCTCTGAAACTCTCTGGAAGGGTGTTAGGTACCCTTAGGCCCTATTTGAACCTTCCCGACCTCTTCCAAGCATTTCTTCTCGCCGATCCACCTCTGCACAGTCAAGAACAGTGAAAGCCTATGCATGATAATTATGACAACTTATTCAAAAATACAAAAAGATGTTTTCTTTAGATAGAGGTAGTCTAGACACATGTATTCTACCTTCCTAGAAGTAATGACATCTCTTTTAGTAGCTTGCATCCTCTTTTTTGCATCAGTGGGACTAGCTGGTCAGATTAGGATTTGCTAGGGTTTGCGCTTTCTTTCAGCTTTTCAGTTTCTTTTCGCAAGCAGATTAGCCCCCTTCGAGTTAGCTTCCATCCATCAGTTAATAAGCTTCTTCTCAGAGCTCATAGAAGTTGGTTTGAGCCCCTAGCAGACTTGTGCCAGCTGACCAAGTGACAAATATGGCAAGAGCTAGTACTTGTGCATACAACACCGTCGCTTCCAAATTTGTTACGAAGTACCGGGTTGATAAAAGTAAAGAAGGGAGTCCCAGGAGTTGCAACATTATTTTTGCAATACTGGAGCCCACCACATGTTCATACAATAATCCTTAACATCTCAATGGGGAGTCTCTAACCTCTATATAGGCCTCATACATACAATACCATGGGTCATTACCATGGTTCCCTTAATACCATCTATCTAATACCATGGGCTTATTACATTATTGCTAACTACTTGTGGTCCCTTACATGATATGGGTTAACCACTTTATTTTTTACTATGGCCCATCCCATTATCACATTATTCCCCTGGTTACCTCCCTTTGTACCCCATACTACCCCCTCCTAGGTATACTACATTCCACCCCCCTTAAACATGTTTCGTCCCCAAAACATAAGAAAAACACAAATAATAAGATCTACTAAAAATAGTAGTTCATTGGTACCATGCACGTGCATCTAGCCATTCAAGAGAAAGGTGAACCCTCGGTCTAGCTGGTGTCTCGCTCATTTGAGATGGAATTTGACCCTTGCAGCTCTTCTGTGTTGACGTGCAGTAGGTGGATCGTCACCCCTCTCTATCTATCATGCAAGATTTTTTTTCCTTGTGGCTAATTTGTTGCCATCATGTTGGTTGTTTTCATGCGGGGTGATGTGGGTGGTGATATGCTGAAGTTTTAACCAACGATGTATTTTTCTTTAATTCACCACCTAATGGAACCTGATTAGTATTTGGTACATGTTCACGCGTCTATTGTTGTTTCTTATCTTCGAATATTACTTCAACCATAGATTCCTCATCTGATGTATTTGTACCTGTAACATTTTCTGCTTTAGCCTGCTTAGACTCTACCTATTTTTCTCATACCTGGTTTGATGTTTGTGTTTGGTTGTCGACCATCAAGGGCTCATTAGCAGATGTGTTAGCCCCTGGAACATCTTCTGCTTTAGCCTTCTTGGACTCTACCTATTTATTGATGGAAATATCTGGTAATGCAATTTTCTTCTTTTTATATCAGAACTTTAGGAATTTCTTCTACACATTAATATTGATAGTACCCACCGATTCCATCCAAGGGTATCCAAAAATAACATCCACATTAGCCATATCCGAAGCATAAAAATAAGAATGCAATACATACTTGTCCATAGAAATCTTCAAACCTTTATAAACTTGCACCTCCTCATTATTAACCTGTGTGCTTCATTTTCTTTTCTGGAACTTGCAATTTTTTTTTCCAAATTGTCATTTATAAGATTTTTCTTGCAACTAGGATTTAACTCGTATCATGTAAGAAACCACAAGTACTTAGCAATAATGTAATAAGCCCATGGTATTAGATAGATGGTATTGAGGGAAATGCTTCTTTATTGAACAAACTCTTAAGGTAGGGCAACACCATACATTCACTCCTTAAGGAAGGAATACACTCCACAAGCCATATTCCTGTTCATACAATAATCCTTGACATCTCTCAATGGGGAGTCTATAGCCCTTATATAGGCCTCATACATACAATACCCTGGGTCATTACCATCGTTCCCTCAATATCATCTATATAATACCATGGTCTTATTACATTATTGCTAACTACTTGTGGTCCCTTACATAATACGGGTTAACAACTTTATTTATTATTATGGCCCATCCCATTTCTACATTATTCCCTTGGGTACCTCCCTTTGTACCCCATACTAACCCCCCTAGATATACTACAACCATCCTCCCTGGTGCAGCTCATCCAATGCAGCTTCACCTGTCACACTCTTGTTTCCCATTGTGTAACCTCCCTACTATGTTTTTCCACTTGTTCGGTAGCCTAGTTTATAGTTATCCAGTCCCTTGTAGCTAGCTGGAATTCTAAGACTCTCCTGCTACCGTATAGTCATTGCACAGGGGAAGGATCCCCTGTTTATAGCTTCATCATACTTTCATTTACTTTCCCTGGGAATGGTTCCCCATTCATCTTCATAAGCTAAGTTGTGCCACCATCCGTGATCTCCTTAAAAAAATATGGCCCTAACCAATGCATTAAAATTTCCCTAAAATTGTTGAACTTGCTATCATATAGAAACACTAAATCATCTATCGTGAAAGTGTGTAGCTTAATATGCCTATCATTTCATGTTTTCTCGCATTCCTTTTCCACTTGCTAGTGAAATCCTTCAAGAAAGCAGTCCTATTATAACTCTAGGATCTGCACGAGCCATTCCTCCAAGGTGTCACGATCCATCATCTTTGTCAAAGATGCAATAAGTAAAATTGGTACAATATAGTCCATAGGAATTACTGCTTCAATCCCATTGACCAACCTAAATGACATTTGTCTTGTCAGCTTCTTGTAGGTTGTCCTGTATGCCAATAGCACTCTTAGGATGCACATATCTGAGTCATTCATCTACGTGTTGCAGACCTTCATCAATGCATTCTCCAAAATTTTGTTAAATGCTTCCACCACTCCATTCGCCTATGGGTGGTAGGGATTGCTCTTTTGATGATACACGAAGAATTCCTCAAGCATTGCACTGATTGTTTCATTCAAGAAATGTGTACCCATCTCACTCATCAATATCTGCAGGCATCCAAACTGTGTTAACACATTATAAAACAAAAACTTCACAACTGTGGCATTTGCACAATCCTTCACTAGCTACGCTTTCGCTTATTTGGTTAAATACCCATTTGCAGTAATGATATACTTTGCGCCTATCTTCTTACCTGGTGGTTGTATTGGACCTATGAAGTCAATAGCCCATTTATCAAATACCTCTAATGAAACCTCAGGATTTATAGGAAATGCATCCCTTCACGAAGGTTTCCTCGTCCTTTGGAAAGAATCGCATGCCTTGCAGTATGTCTTAGAATATTTGTGTAATGTTGGCTACCATAACCTAACGCGCAAAATCTTCTGTGCGGTTTCTTTTTCAGCATAGTGACCTCCTGCCACTTCTCCATGTGCTTCAGTGAGGATACTAGCATGTTTAAACTCTGGAACATTGCTTCGTAGTATAACATCTATTCCCATATTATATAAATGACCCACAATCACTGAAAAATCTGTAGGATAGACTACTAACTCCTTCTTTTTCTTGGTAGAATAGCCTTCTGGAACTGTTCCCATGGTTAAAACCAGAATGATATCTGATAAATGGCCATCTGTGACATGAAGCGCAAAGAATTGCACATCCAATAGTACTTTCTCCAAACTATTAGGTTCTTCACCCATTTCAATCCTTGACAGATGGTCTGGTTCTGCATTCAGCCTTGCAGGCTTCCCAATTACTTCAAAGTCATATTCTTGAAATAACAATAACCATCGACATATCTTCCACCCCAACATAGGATTATTGACTAGGTACTTTAGCGAGAAGTGATATGTATACATTTTATAGTGTCCACCAAACAAATAATCCCTGGCGAGCCCTTCATGCTCTGTAGTGGAGTAATTCTTCTCAGCTTTGGATAACTTTCTGCTCACGAAGGCTAACGGATGATCAATCTCTCCTTATCCTATTTGTGTTAATACCACACCCAACATAATGCAAGAGGCATCTACATGCACATGGAACTCTTTCTTGCAGTTTAGAAACACCAAAATAGGCACAGTCACCATCTTTTCCTTAAATACATCTGAACTGCACTCACAGTCTTCAACCCAACAAAACATCACATCTTTCTTCAACAATTTTTTTATTGACACGTCATCTGAGCATAAGCCTTGATTAAATTCTTGTAATACCCAGTGTGTCCCAATGTCACAAGCAATTGTTTCACATTCCTAGGAGCTTCTAAATTCCCAATTACAATGATCTTCACGTGGTCCACCATCAATCCCTTCTCATATACAATATGACCAAGAAAAATTCCAAAGGGAACACATAATATGCACTTCTTCAAGTTTAGCATGATCTAATACCTTCGACATGTATCCAACATGAGGCACAGGCTCACAACATGGTGCTTGTGGTGAAGTAAAATTATGAGTGTGGACACAAACAATTCCTCTAGCCTGATAATGGCTCTAGCCACAACTGATACATTCTATGGAATATTTCCTTAGGTTATAACCAATTAAGAGGGCCTACCTCTTAGTAGGCTTATGCCATTTGATGATGTCCTTTCTTTCTTGCTCTAGCTATCTCTCGTTTCCCTCTTCAAACACCTTAAACAAGTAAATAACAACAAACAACAACTGTGATAATAGACAAATTGTAATTCAACCTACTTAACAAGCCAAGAAACATTAAGCCATGAACATGTAAGATGAAACATCATGTAGGAAACCATTCTTCAGTTGCATATATATTGAATCAAGAAGAGATAACAACAATTGCCTTGATGTTCCCGTTCTCCTCCAACAAAACAAGGTTCCCACACACTTTTGCTAGCATTCCATGATGCCCTCAACAATAATAGTTTTAAGGCTCTCCCCTTTAGGATTCACACTAAACCAAATTCATACTTCTCCCTCACACAAATAGAGAGCTACAACTATGAATAGCTTGTTGTTTACTTCAAACTTAATTAGAAATAGAACACCAGCATTAACACTTCAACACTAGCTTGTGCTTGGGAAAAAGGGAGGTTTATATAGCGTGAATGGATGGGAGATGGTTCCTATTCTCATGGGAGAAGGACTTATCTCTTCAACTAATTCCATCCTTATAGGGGAAAGGAGCCCAAACTGCCATCCTTCACCCCATTCGGTCAAACCATTTACCAGAATTTTGTTACGAAGCTTATAGAGCTTGAAGCTTCAGATCCTTATTTAAAAAACTTTCCATAAGAGGACCGATGCAACTGGAACAAAGCTCAGTTGCTCTGGTTGGTGCTAGTGATAGTGTTAATCCATGCACATCGGCACAAGGAGGACAAGGGCCATTACCGCTAGTCTTGTAAACTCGCAAAAACATAAGATTTTGGGGAAATGGTGAAAAAGGGAATTGTTTTGTTCATGAAGAGGGGCACAATGGGAATTTTATATATTTACCAATCCTTAATTCTGAATTGATGATAACCAAATATTAAATTTATCTCGGAAACAATAGTGGCTCCCCTTACCTTATGAAATAGGTCATCTATTTTAGATAAATAATCAACACACATTATGAAAGAACCATATTTTTTTTTCAAAAATAGTACTGGTGATCCCCAAGGTGAGAGACTTGGCTTAATGTATCCCTTACCCAACAATCCTTGAATTTTCATTTTTAGTTACATTAATTTTGGTGCACTCATTATATAGGGTGCCTTAGACACTGGTATGTCCCCAAGTACCAAATCAATGGTGAAATCAATATCTATTTTGGAAGGTAACCCAAAAATTTCATCCTGAAACATATCCTTGAACTCTTGTATGACCTCCAATCATCTAAAGTTATTTCCTTATTTTCCCATGAGAATTACTTTACTTGTATAGAAAATAATTTACAACCTTGTATAGAACATCTTTTTAGTCGTAAGATTGGTATTTTCCTATTGGGAATTGGTTTTGGTATACCTCTAATAATATGTACATCTCCCTCATTGGTGGTACAAGTGGCAGTCAGGTCTAAAAAAATAATAATTTATGTATACATTTCTAACCTTCCTATTCCCTCTAATTCATCATATAATAATAGAGCTAGAACAACCAGTTTGATTGGTACATTACATCCATTGAATTTAATAGGACAATTACTAACACCACTAGCAACTCTTGTTTTGGTACTAGTGGATAGTTGGATTGGCCAAGAATTTTTATATTTTTCTATGTTCAACTTACACTTTTCGACTATTTTTGGGCTGATTTAACTCAAACTGGTCCCTGGATCAATTAAAATGGACACAGGATGGTTTACGAGATTACCTTGTATTTTATTCGTAGTAGACTGATTCTTGGATTGACAGTCTTCTACTAGTGCATTAATTCTAGGAATGTTTCTAGCCATGTCATTGACTACGGAGGCTTCTTGTACATTCTGCAGAGCTTGAATTTATTTTATATTGTACTAAAAATTATAAAGTCGATGAGTCTCCTAGCAGCACATCACTTTAGTGGCTCCATTTATTTTCCATTAACTCTTTCATTATTCAAATTAATTAGTCTTATTAAAATTTTAGTTTTGGTGATTTTTAACAATTTTTTTAAAGGAAATAAGGTTAGAACCTTTGCTTCCTTGAAAAAATATATCATTTTTCTTGTTTGGAAAATATTTTAAAATTTTCAATCATTTTCTTATATTTTTGGTAATAGATTCTATCTTTCTAATTAGCTTCATCCATGGTTTTATGGTTACATACTCCACTTTTTCTTGCATAATAGGGGAAGATAACTAATAAATCGATGAACTTTAGCATTCTCCTCACATATGTAGGGTATATATTGTACAAGATGGGAAAATTTTGTAATGAGTTCATCCATGGTCATTTGACCAACCTATAGCTCATAAGAATCCTTCCGTTTGTCATCAGAACATTTCTCTGTTAGATACTTTTCTTTGAACTATTTATGAAAATTTTTCCAACATATAGTTTTGTCTTCTATATTATGGATAGTACCAATCTTCACCCCCCACAATGATGCTCTTACTTGCAGATTATAAGTGGTTCCTCTATCTTTTAGATTTCTAAGATACTCATATAGATGAAAACATTTTTTCATGTTGAGTAGCCACACTATTGGGTGCACGAATTGCACTTAAGCAAACTCCTCAACACTTAATTGTCAACCTGGGGGTTTCATAAACTTAGAGATGAAGAACAGGAAACGCCAAAAGTGGTATGAACTTTTCCTATTCTTAATCCTACTTATTAAAGGAAATGTTTGCAGAATCAGACATAAAATAGACTTAAAGGCAATTGACATCAAAGCAACTCTAGTGCTGGAATATAAAAGAAAAATTTGCAAGTAAATCAAGTAAAGGAGATTTCACACAACTGGAGCAATATTAAATGATGGAAGGAAATGCTATGTTTATCTTCAGATAGATGGCTGATAGTCTAATAAGTGGTCCTTTGCAGAGTGTTAGAGTCGGTCTGGTCAGTCCTCCGTCAGAGATCAAAACTCTTTATGCATTTCATGATTAGGTGTCCCGCTCCATTCTCCCAGTTGCATTCCGCTAGGGGCATGCCATAATCTTACGGAGAAGGTCATTATAGTCATTCCCCCTCATGTCTGGCTCCTGCTGGCTCAGGTCTTTTGTCAATCATCATCAAAGTCCATGATAGTCAAGGTCTGGTCCTTTAAAGGACAAAGGTCATTTCGAGGTCTAGGTCTAGGAATTCATCAATTTGGTCTTGAACACGTCCAGTAAAGCCATGTAGGCCAGAGTGAGGCCCTTACACAATTATGGTTTAGAGAGCTTCATCATCATGTGGATAGACTCTGACTCCTCTTCAAAACTTTGTTTTGAAGAAAAGTCAAACACTGTCATTTATGACAAAATTTTCAAAAAAGTCATCAAGTGATTTTTTCAGATGCAGTCATGGTTTCCATGGCCAAATGTCTTGTCATGCAATCCCCGCAAAGAGTGCCGAAAATTGCATCATTCGAGCTAAAATTTCAAAGGGAAAGTGAAAATCAATGTGTTTTAAAGTCAATGAAAAAGTGCAAAACTCAAACATTAGAAAAATGGGTTTTTGAAGAGGAAAAAATTAAACCTATCTCTTCCAAGGCTATATGTACCAATTTTTGTCAAAAACAAATGCATTGTGCCATTACAAGTCTTGGAGAAGTGTTGGAAAGGCGTGAGTGTGCATTGGTGAGCGATTGAGTGAGTTGGAGGCGACCTTGGAGGGCGCAGCACATATAACTAGGAGCGCGACGCACACACAGCCTGAGGGCGCGACACATACCCAGGGCGGTGCACACTGGGCTTTGCGCGCGGCGCATACAGGCAGAGGCATAAACGAAAAGCTAAGTCGGTTTGGAGGTGAAGACAAGGGCGCGGCGCACACAGGCAGGGGCGTGGCGCACATGCAGGGCAGAGCACACACAGCACCCGCCCACCGTTCAAACGCATAACTAGCACGGCGCACACCTGGGGCGTGGCACACACAGACAGGGGCACGATGCACATAGACAAAGCACCCAGAATGTGCCAAAACTCCCTCAAATCTTTTGTGAAGCCCCTCTAATTGCATGGTAGGCTCTCAAACTCACTTGTGCATCAAATTTGATAAAGAGATGATGGGTTATTGCCAGTGATTGCATGCAAAAACATTCCATAAAGCAAACACAAGAAGATACCAAAAGAAAAATCATTTTGCTAGGGTTGTGTAACAGTGTTGTTCCTGCCAAGGTTATTTTTCCTACCCTACCCCTGTCCCTTATTCCCCCATATCATTTATCCTATTAACACTACCCTAACACTGCCAAACTCATATTCCCTTTCCCCCTCCCCCTATTGCTCAATAAAAACCCTAAACTCTACCCCATCAAAATACCCAAACTCCTCCCATATCCCTAATAAATTTCTCCCTATAAACCGTATCCCCATTTCATCACTCCCTTCCTAACAATCCCTATTTCATTGTTCCCCTTGGTAACAGATATTACAAAGGCACCTACCCTCACACCATCATCAAAGGGGCAGTCTAATCACAGTCCACATTGTAGTCATGTCATCACAGCATTCATCCAAGTATGAGAGGGAGACACAAAGTGACTCATCCTTAGAAGAGCAGGCTCCCAGGAGACACCACAAGAGTGGCAAACATGTCAGGGATGAACCCACTACCCTCACTGAGTTACAAGCATGCCCTCTTGCCATGTCATGCTCCTAGCACCTATCAGGTTTCAAATTTTGTCAAAGGGTGACAAATGTGAGAGTTCATCATGAGTTGGCCTGTTTATTTGCGCTTCATCTACATGGAGGTCAGTCTACCTTGGCTGGGGTCACTTTCACATTGACACCCGAAGCTATATCAGTGGCAACACGTATACCAAATGTTGGGGAGTAGTGGCATAAGAAGAAGAAGGTGGAAAGGCAACACTATGAGCCTTACATCAAAACCAAATTCTTGAGTGAGCTCACAAGAGTATTTCCCTTCAGATACTTGAAGAATGAGTATGCTCCACCCATGAGATTGATCATGAAATACTTCAGCTGTGAGGGGAGGTTCTCTCGAATGTATGCCTATCACATCCGCTTGCTCATGCACTTTACCAGGGTGAGGATGATGAACCTCCCATTTCTCATATGCAGGAATATAGAGAGGATGAACACCTTCATGCTGCATAAGACCCCTCAGCAGCAGCTTAATAGTGTGTATCACTTCGCTCTTATCCAGATTTTGGTAGATCATCAGTTGGGTTTGCAGGGAATTGCTTGGGAGGACTTCATCTCCCGTGACTTCTTCAGTGCACCACAGGTACTATCAGAGCTCGAGCAGGAGTTGGGTGGTTCTTCTTATCAGCATGAGCATCATGAGACCACTACCATGCCAGTTCATTACATATCAGAGAGGCAGTAGGCACTTATTTGCAGCAGCAAAGCGAGTGTTATCTCCACCCGGGGTGGAAGGGGCCTCGTTTCTGGCATCGAATACACAGGTAAATGACAAGGGCAAGGAGCCTGTGCATGATGAGGGACCATCAGGTGTACAGGAGACCGATGTCATCCTCATTCAGGATGAAGAGATAGAGGCAGAAAATGCCAAAATTAGGATGACCATTCAGGAGAAGGACTCGGAGATACACGACTTGATACTCAATATGGAGAGAGCTAGATGGGTTATCAAGTATCTGGAGCAGAGAAACAAACAGCTTGAGGACCAATAGATGATCATGGAGCTGCAAAGCATTCGTGAAAATCGACAAGCTGCCCAGCAGAGGAGGATCAAGCTCACTACCTTGGAGCAAGAGATCAACAACGACCGTGAGTCTTGGTTAGATCGAGTCAATCTACACTTGGAGAAGCTGCTGGAGAAGGAAAATAGGGACAAGACCATATTGAGGATGATGGCTTGTCATTACAGGGCACGGAACATGAGCGCAAAGGCCCAAATAAGGAGCTTGAAGGCTAAATTGAGCAAAGCAACAAAAGAGGCAAAAGAGGCAAAAGAGAAAGATCGGCTTCGAATCTTGGCTGAAGCTTCCTTGGCACAACATAGTACTTCATAGAGGACTTCCAGCCCAAATTTCAAGGAATTTGGGGAAATTTTGGTCACATGACAAATTTTTGGCACAAACACAGGTTTTTGCTCTATACGCACCGCGCCACCGGCGCGACGCGTAAGACTGTGAGCTCCAAATGAGAAATGGTTTGCATTTTTGGATTCAACATGAAAAATCATGACTACTGGTACATGGAGCAAGAAATTTGGAGAAGATATTGGCCACCAAAAGGGCAAAAAACACTCAAAAATGGCCTCACTGCCCCTATTTGGACACACAGGAAGCAGTCTTGGGATAATGAAGATTTGGAGGGGAAAATGAGCTCGAAATTCCCAAATTCCACTTGGGTTGGAAAGTAGAAAAGACAAGCTTTCCAACAAGCACACTTGGGAACATTTTGGACTCCAGCACGTGCCTTAAAACGGGCCTCAACGTGGCATGGCACATACAAAAAAGGGCGCAGCGCATATAGGAAAAAAGGCCCAGAATGCCTCTGTTTCACGAAATTTCACTTCCTGACTTTTTGTAAGTGGGCCCACTCATATGCACTTGTGTTTTTTGGCACCTAAGGCAGTTTTATAAGTATTTTCACTCGAGATGGTCAGTTATCCAAGTGGAAAAGGAAGGCAAAGGGCTCAGTTATAATGTTTGTGGCGCTGCACCTGTAGCTGTTGTTTGGCTCTCCACCTTCATTTTGTAATGACTTGAGTAACTCCCCAACCCTTCGGTGTTCTATCTCTTCATGGCACATTCTATATATTGTATGCAAACCATTTTGAAAGGGTTGGTTGGCTTGTAACTTCTGGGAGACTGTGGGAAAGAAACTCTGTTTCTGCATTGTATATTTTTTATAGAGGATTAATAAAAGGGCAGTGGCTCTGTTTCATGGGATTCATGTAGTTGTGAGTGTAGAAAATGTGTCTCTTATGTTTCATATGTATATTTTTATGTTTCATACTTAATTTCATATTCATTTACAAGTGAAATTTTCTAAGTTAGCTAAGGTAGAAATCAATTTTATTGCTCTGCCTGTGGGAAAATTTCATGTTCAGTGTTCATTCTTCTGTTGAAAAGGATTCATGTTGTCCATGCCCTTTTCACCCTCTTAATCAATCTCTCCATTCCGCACTATCTTAAAACTAAATTGATAGGCTTTCTGCCTACCTTGCCTCACGAAATAATCCATGCCTTTGTATTAAGTTCTCTGTTCATTGAGGTCCATTGGTCCCATACCATCCCAGAAACACAGTCATTCATAAAAATCACTTCTTGTTTTCCATATTCACTTACTAGCCTAATATAAATAGTTCACTGAGTGTGACTCGGAGAGAGCCCTCTCGTGTTCTCATAGGGCTAGCTACTAGACTGAGCGTGGTTTGTGGTTACCCTGAATTTTGCCTTCCTTCAGCCTAAGGCAGATTTAGGTGCTAACACAGAGATCTGTTTTCCTCTTGATCTTCCTTCTACACAAAAAACTTGTTCTTGTACTATTGTAATGTGCTTGCAATAGTGCAGGTACAATGCCTCTATGCAAAAGTATATTTTACCTCCCCTGCTCAATATTTATGTCTTTGTGGAGGTGGCTTAGAGCACTTTGTTTTTGTGACAAGAGACCAGCTCTTGCATTGAGGCAGAGTTTCCTTCACCAAGTTCCTAATTTACTTTCGAAAAGATTGAAAGACATGCTGAAAAAGAATTGCAATTACAAAAGAAATTCTGAGATAAATTATCTATGGAAAATAAATTATTTAATTAATTAAATCTTGCAAAGGATGTAAACTTCATGAAATGAAAGAAACTAAAAGTAATCAAAGCAGTAGTCTAAGTGATACGCATGTGTCATCTAACTTCAGCAATCCACTTAAAGTGTTTATGTTCCTTGGTCGTAAAGCATAGAATGGAAATATAACATGTATATGATAAATTCATGCAATTGTTCTCAGATCCTTCAGAAATATACTTTTAATGCTGAAGACAATTACCCCAATCAGCAGTCCATCTACTTGCAAGAATAACTGAAATGATAATCAGGGAAATAAATGCAATGTTCGCTATAAAAGAAATGACTCAACCGGAGTGCAGGAAATAACATGCACTAGTACAGGAAAAGGGCTTCTTGCACAATCCAAGAAAAAGCAAATTGAGATAAGAACTGCGAGTAAATAAATGCGAAAAAGGAATTACAGAAAATAAATAACTCAATTAACCCCCAAGCCATGGATTCGTTTCACACTTAACTCCAAAATAGATTTAAATTAGAACTTTAGAAATAAATATAAAACTGTTCACACCAAGCAATTGGAAATGGAAATATCCACATAGTCTTTTCGAATAGTGAAAGCACAAGTGTAAACAAGCTGAGTTGGCTGGGCCCTAGCCAACCAACTCATTTCCTGTTTAATAAACGAAAAGATTCAGCACTCAAGTATGCATCAAAGATAAATTAAACACATTGCATGAATAACATGGTGGATTCCCTGTATTACTTGATCAGCAAATGTACATAGTAGTGCGAGTCCAGCCTAGCATCGAGGGCGATACCATATTACATAGAAAATGAAATTTCAATCTAAGATCACTAGCTAGTTCTACCTACAATCTATATTTTATACATCCTTTTGGCCTTAGCCATATTCCACTAATTATAGTCATTTTCTTATTCATGCCTTTCAGCCAAACAAACTAACAACTGAACATTACAAAAATGGCTAACAGTTATAATGGAACATGTACTTCGCTAGCCGTAGACCATCTTTGGAAAACATCCCTGATTGCATGGCACCACTATCCATCCTCAGTTAATCAGCAACCGAACTCGGAGTCATGGATCAAAATGTCCACGTGGAAAGAATCACCTCATGGAAATCTCAGAACAATCATTGTGGGGGTGCAGGAATCTGCCTGCACTGATCATACTAACTCATAATTAACACTAAGTTCCTCAATTACTTCTAGGATACAATAGGTACTTAATAGGCATAAAATAAATGTAGAAATGATTAATAAAGCACTTTAATAAATCTTAATGTAAAATATGAAGCATATGTAGGAATAGGTAGTTATCTTGGACTAGTGCAGGAAAGAGAGGTTTAAGTTGAGATAAAACAGAGGTTAATGTTTATAGAAATGGGGTAAAAATAGGGAAATTTGGGACACCAACACACACCTCCGCTACTTCCTTTGACTCACTATCAAAGCTTGTAATTCCAATATGTTTAAAAATCCATTGCAGTTCTACTGTTTTTTTATTACCCTGGCTAGGTACAATTGTGAGAATTTTAATTGAATTATGTTCATTTTCATCTTCATCTTCAAGTCTAATAGCATCACTCTTATCCATGTTGTTTATATTTTATTGTTTATAAGACTCCTCTGAATTTGGTTGCACTATTTCCATATTTTACTTATCAATTAAGTTTTTAATGAGCCTTTCTTGCTCAACACTAGGTTTCAACAAATGTTTGATTTTCTACACTAATACTGGATAATTTCAGTTACAACCATTTCACTATATCTGATAGTTCCACTTTATGAGGTGATGTTTCACCTCCTAAGTATACTAATTGTTTTTCTACATTAACACATATTACAAATGGTTCTACCATTACTATCCTTACTTGTACTCCTTACACTGTAAGAAAAAACATATATTTTGTTATATTCTAATGGTGATCTAGCCCATAGGTGTTGGGGCTGTAGCCTACAACTCTGATACAGGATGTAATTTACCTATACAAAAAAAAATTCTAACATATCTTGTCATCATGGTTACATAAGTTCTTATGTGTTTCCACTTCATATTTGTTCCATTTCTAATAAATAAATCATATGTATAGCTCAAAGTTATTTGTTTATACCCAAATTTCCAAATACCTCAAATAACCATTTCCTTTCCAATATGTCCCATTGCGTTAGTACAAGGTTTTCTTGTAGTTATTAAAATTATATAATTTAAGTGTTGCGAGAACACCACTTAAATATTGCATTATAGTAACTCAATTCATAACCCGCGTACAACTTAGGATATTAATGTGCTATATTGAAAAACAAACCTTCATACATCAATATTTGTAAAAAAATTCACCTTGGTCCATAGTTATTTTCGATGGTTATGAACCCTTATTAACAGTAATTGTTAAAAATATATAGTTTTATTGCGAGGTCTACAACAAGTTATTACATTATAATGATTTATGGCTTTATATGGCATGTACATCCATGAAAGGTTTTAATTAGTTTATTCTTTAAAAATTGTCTTTTTCATGATCTGAATTAACACTCCCCTAGTTATAATTCAAACACATGCCACTTCAACTACCCTTTATTCTTACAATTGTATTCATTGAAAATTGAGGTAGGGTTACATGTCCTGCATGTGTACATACATGTAGATCTTTTCACTTGACCAAAGTACAGATGCGTGAATTTGATTACTTCTGACAACTAGACAATTTAGATCATTTGAGTCATGATCTAATTGAATGTCTACCCTCATCACCTTGATGTTTGACATTTTTATTTTTCATTGCGAGTAGAGAGCTCTCATGCATGAAGTTAGGGTTTCCTAAACTTGTTGTTCAAGGTGAATGTGTTTTTCTTCTTATCTTGGGACTGAAACTTGACCATAGTGATAGGTAAGGAAATGCATATCTTTTTTGAGGGTTATTACTACCGACAAAAGTTATAAATTTTAGGTTTTCCTAATTCAATTTGTTGTCGAAACTTTCGAAGAAATTTAACTGATCAATTACTTGGATACATTTTAGGCTATTAAATACACTTCCTTGCTACAATTCGACTAGGTATCACAAACCTATAATCCATTAAGCTTCAAATATTAGGTAGTTTCTTATTTTCCTATGTTAAATAGCCTGGTTGAGGGTTTTACTAGTTTAGCCATAGATTTTTCATTAGTTCAAAGGTTTAGAAATTTGAGTACATTCTATGTGTTTTATAGGTTCATAAAGGAACTCTTCATATCATATTTTGAGTAATAATTCTCTTAGGGTTGGAGGTCGATGAATATTTTCATTTTAAAATAACGATTTGAGTTAAGTATATTTCTTGGGTTTTTCTAAGGTCTTTGGTTTACAAAGAGGGTTACTCTAAAGAATTACACTATGATTTCTACTCACTCATAAGTATCCCATCAATTATTTATTTTTAGGGTCGACAACCATTTTAAGTTTCTCACGTCTTCAAGAAAAAATGGAGTGTACCACTACTAAAATTTTTAACCCATAATATTTGGAATACTGAATTTCTTCCTCAAATTCTTCTTTCTTCAAGTGAGCACAAATAAATAGTTTTTTATTTGATGTTTAGATAATTTTCTTACAATATTCATCTCAAGCCTTTCAATATGTGGGTTTATATTGAATTTATTTATAGTTTCTGTGAAAGTAGTCACTTCCGTTTGGAAAACCTAACAACATGACTTCAACTAATGCAACCATGGAGGTTCTAGTAAGTTATTCCTCCATACTCTATCATTCCTCTCAAATTATAAAATAAAGCTAGTTTTTCTTTTCCTCACTTTAATATCATTCTTGAAGTCTGTACCTTTTCTTTATTTTTAATTAGTTCCACTGTTATTTTTTAAGGATATTGTTAACCCTTTCATTCATTCCCCATCAAAATAATACTCTCTTATATTTCATATCTAAAATATTATAATCTCAACAATTAGCTCTTATTGTATAAATATTCTCTATTTTTACTACAAGTCTTTTGGTCACAATAACTTTGAGAACTATTCAGATAATATTGTTTGTGAAGTTTTTTATGTAAGGCGTTACTATTCATTTTAGATACTGTGATAATGATAATAACATGTTTTTCGCATTGTTCTATTACATTAAATACAAGATTTCCACATAAATTCTTCTAGTTTAGCATGGTACATTTACATTCTAGTTGTGAATCCTTCTTACACTATCTTTCTTTCATAGGTCTTTCATATATTAGGGTTTCAAGAGATGCTTAACTCTCTCTATTGACTTAGGTAGGGTTTCACATACTTATTTTTTAGACATGGTGTTAAGTGGAGAATACATTTAGCATTTCTATAATTTAGTTATTCATTACAATATAGCTCCTCAGTACACTTAACTGACGCATCTACTAAAAACATTTTTTGTTTTCCTCTTATATAAATTTATTTAGTCAATCACTTGTGTCAATTATTTTGAGGTACTTTACATAAACTGTATAATTTCCTTTTCGTTAAACAACTTGGTTTACTTTATAGTTTCTAGTCAAGAATGTATATTCTTCTCTTTTTGTAAATCTCAAGATATTCTATTTACGAGAAATAAAATGATGCGTCCTTTACTCCATACCATGATTTTTTTTTCTTTAGTAAATCCTTAACTACATTACACTTGACCCAAATCAAGACTAGAATTCTTATAAACAAATTATATCCAAATTGAGTAGTGAAAATATACCTGTGTCTATCAATCCTGCAATTGTTCTTCGAGAATGTATATACTTAATTATAAAAATATTGTAAAAAAACACTCTGTCAGTTCTCTGTTAAATTGACCATGTTATTTACAATGAAATACACATATATTCATACTTTTCCGTTTGTCAATAGATTCGTGCATTTCAACAAAGTAAATTTTTTTTCTTCTATTGCATGCTAATGTAATCCTACTATATTCTCTATATACTGTAATTTTTTTTTAATTCTCAGTTTCTGTGCATGCAATCATATTTTACCATTTTTTCAGTAATACATATTCTGATAATGATACAATATTAAAAGAATTACAAAAAAAGCAATCTCGTTACTTGTTTAAATACTTGAGAATATAATAGGAACAAGCATGTTCCTCCCAACCAAATGAATTTATGTTACAATGATTCCCCAAGCCTCAAACTTCCCTTCTATCAAAAAAATCATATTCATTTCATAATATTATCCCTCCTAAGACTCCAACATCATCCTTGTCGTTCCCCTGGTGTAATTATTTCTTATCAGACATTATGAATTTATAATTCTTGTAAATATGTGAATCAGAATAAAGGTTGCAAGGCCCAGACTAAATATGGATGTTCCTAGCGAGGTATGTAAGTATTTACTTATCATTATAAATAAAATATTATTTATTGAAAATATAGTGGGTGTTACACAGTAAAATGTC
>APFE030879797.1:37243-75805 GCA_000404065.3 Pinus taeda
ACCACTATTTACCAAACTCGCCCCTTCTCTTGAATATATTGTGCTAGACTCTTTGCAAAGTATCGACACTCCTTGTGAATAAATTCCCGAGGAATGCCCTTCTGAAGGTAATCCTTGGTTTGATTTGGAAAATATTGACAGAGAATGTCTCAAAGAAACCTTCAACTAGAACCTCCCTATCCATAATATGGCTAACGTTCCCCTCTAGGTGGAAATCTACCTCTACCACCTCCTCTAGGTGGGAATCAACCTCCACCTCCTCTGGGAGGTGGAAATCAAACTCCACCCCCTTTGGGAGCACTACCTACTTGGCTCACTCAAGATTCTGTAGCAATACCTGGCCAGCTGCATGCGTTACCCAAGAATGCAAAAAGAGTATTGCCTGAATTCAACCCTGAGAGTGGAGACACTGCTGATAACCATATTCACTCTTTCTTCCTAGCTGTGCACGCATGTTGGGGGTAGCCAATGAGGATGTGGTATGTTGCTTGTTCCCTTTTACTCTGATTGGTTCAACTTCCACATGGTACTTTAGCTTGAGAATAGGATCGACCACCTCATGGGGTGCCTTTTAGCATGCCTTCTTAGATAAGTTTGGTGATGAAAAAACACCTGCAACCTTAGTTTTATAACTATCCCATCTGAAAATGAAAGCCAAAGAAAAGGTCAAGGATTTTAACATTCGGTTCAACACTTTGTTTAACAGAATCCTGGCTAACGCTAGACCTACCAATGAGGTGCTCATGGAATTCTACATCAATGCTCTCCTTGTCCCTACTACAATGTGGGTCAAGAGAAGTAATGCACAAACCTTACAAGGTGCTATTGATGAAGAAATAAAAGTCGAGAATGAAATGATTAGTTTCACAACATGTCCTCATATGACCGAAGGAAAGAAAGCCTCTCAGCCATCCGAGAAGAGTAATGGGATCGATAACAAGTTGGTTGAGGGAAAAGAAAGGGACACCACAGTTTTGAAAGGTTTGCATCGGATCATTAAGAAACTGACAAACATAGTCATCAATATGAAAAGGAATTCTAGAGAGAGTACTAGTGGGAATGGAGGAGATTATAACAACAGAAGGCCTTTCAAACCTTTCTATAATAAGAAGATAGAAGGTGGTCATGGTCAGCTTGCACTGCTTGCTCCACCCAATGAAGGGAATTTAAATATGGAAGAGTAGGCTCTTATTGGGTCGCTCCTTAACAAAGAATAACATATAGTGGAGCTAGAGCCAGAACAAGAAAATGAGGAAGAATAGCAAGTAGAAGAGCCCTTGAATGATGAATCTCAAATCAATGTACTGTGGGATTTCTATACAAATGAGAATAATGATGATGAAGAAGACAATACGATAGAAATCCACACTAATGAAATCCACACACGAAGTAAAGGACCACCTGTAGGTAGGATGATGCCTGTAGACCAGACAAAGAAAGATGTTCGCCCTTTGAAGGCATCCACTCCCAAAGTTCCTGTTGAGAAGGGAAGACCTAGTGGTGAGTCCATGAATACTCCAGTTACCAACTATCCAAAGAAAGAGAATACATCTCTGACTCCAATGAAGGCTACTCAAAAGGCCAAACTCCCACCTAAGAACAACAAAACTGGTATGTTTACTATACCCTACCTTGTTTATAAAATTTATTACAACATTGTGGATGATCTTAAGAAATCTAGGGCTAATATCACATACTTCGATCTACTGAAACTAATGGAGCAAAGAGATTTGTTGTTGAAAGCTATGAATGAGTGGAATTGCAAAACTCCCACTATCCCAAGCAACCAAACCAAGAAGTCAATGTGATGAAATATTAGTACCCCGAGTACAACCCAAAAGCCATGAGCCATGGAAGCCACCCTATTAAAAATGAATCGAAACCCCCAAGATGTCAGTGCAACCATGATAGGGAGGAAACCAAAATCCATGACTCCACCTTTCCTTATCACATTTGAATTCCTCGACATGAACGTACACAATTTCTTGGTAGATTCTAGTTCCTCATCCACTGTTATGCTTTACGTTATTTCTAAAATACTTCATGCAACACCCAGGAAAACTGGAACTCGGATTATGCAACTGGACAAAATGAATGTAGAATTGAAATATGTGTTGATTCAGATGGATATTAAACCACAATACACACAATTCATTGACATAGTGGTAGTCGATATACTCGAGGCTTATGGAATGTGACTTAGTAGGGACTGGTCAGCAAAACTAAATGGATATTTCTCAACTGATTGGTCCGATCTCTTGCTACCTCAAAAGGGAAAAGGTGATATGCTGAGAGTTGATCAAGAAAGATACATGAAGTATGTGGTGATGAAACTAAATGGCCCCAATGAACCTGTAATGTTTACGAACGCTATCCTTGGGAATTATAGTTTTGACGTTTGTGCCATTGAAACCTGTTTTAGAGAATTCCATGCAGAGATGGTTGAAAAAACTTTGACAAACGCACAGTTGGAATCTCTCCCCCATAATCCAACTGATGAATTATCTTGTATTATAGTAGATGATAGGACTAATTTCATAGATAGTAGTTCAATTGATGTAACATTATATTATATATTATGGACACTTTACTTTGATGGCTCTAATTGCTTTGAAGGTGCAGGTGTTGGGAGCATTCTCATTGACCCGCAAGGGAACCAACATCTGATATCCAACCGACTGGAGTTTCCGTGCACCAACAACATGGCAGAATATGAAGGCTTGATGTAGGGCCTGAAAATGGCCATTGATGTGAAGGTAAAAAATCTTAAATTTTTTGGTGACTCACAGATAATTGTGGATTATGTGAGGGAAAGGATACATTGCAATTCACCACACCTAGTAAGGTACCAACATGAGGTATGGAGCTTAATTGACAGTTTTGATTCTTTTAATATAACAGACATACCTCGAGGGAAAAAACAAGATGATGATCTGATGATTTCTATGGCTGCAAAACTTTTGCCTGATTTTATATTAAAGAAGAACAAATGTCATGTTGAATTGATTTTCAGACCATCCATGCCTGATAACATCTCAAATTGGGAGGTGTTCGAAGATGACGAGAAAATCCTTGAGTTCTTGCACTGCGAGGAGACATTCAAGAATGTAGTCATTGATGAAAAGGAGCATGACAGGCTTATGACTGAGATGGAAGATGAGGAAAAAGATCAGTCCAATACGATTCCAAAGTTAGTTGTCAAGATGGAGCACTTGTATGAACTACATGATAAATTCAAGATCTGACTAACTACAAAATGCATAGCTCATCTATGGAGTTTGAATCAGTCAACCTTGGAACCAAAAAGGAACCAAAAAATGTCAATTTGGGCTTAGGATGCTCTCCACAAGAAAGGGTTGTGTTTGTTAAGCTATTTAAGGAGTACAAGGACGTCTTTGTGTGGACATATGGAGACCTAAAACACTTTTATACTAGTGTTATGCAGCATGTAATTCCTATGGAAAAGGAGGCTAAGCCCTACCAACAAAATCTTCGCAAGATGCATCCAAGCCTAGAACCGCTGTTGAAGAAAGAATTAAACAAAATGTTGGATGCTAAAATCATCTTTCTGGTCAGACACACCTACTGGGTAGCCAATCTTGTGCTAGTAAGAAAGAAAAATGGAGACATCGGGCTATATATTGATTTCAGAAACCTGAACAAAGCATTGTAGAAATATAACTATCATGTGCCTTCTATAGAATACATTCTTTAGTGTGTTTTTGGGTCTAAAATGGTGTCCCTATTAGATGGGTTTTTAGGGTAGAATCGAGTATTGGTATCTGATGGGGATCAACTTAAGGAAACATTCCAAAACTTAGAACTGAGCCCATTCCATGTTGTGGAAAAAACTGGTCAGGGAACTTACAGATTGACAACTTTACAGGGAGAAACTGAAAAGCTCCCTGTTAATGGCCAACATCTTAAGAGATAATTCTAGTAGCCACCACATGGTGGTTACCTCCTGAGTAGGTTAGAATTCATTTCACTTTTTCTGTTAGCTTAGTTATATTTTCATCCTTTCCATGCTCGTTTTTCTGCAAATTTTATTTTCTTCTGTTTTGAATTTGAGTCCTTCTCAGACAACTGATTTTTGTCTGCCAGTGTCATTTTTACCTTTTCAAGATTTCCCTCATCCACCACCTTCTACTTTTGCACCCCTCATTAACCTACTAATGAGTCTACTGATCCTAAACCCATTGTTACCTTGAAAATCAAACAAATTTTCAATGAGCCCATAAGAACTGGAAAATTAGCAGTGGCATTCAAATCGAAGCCACTCATTAGCATTTGTTGGGAACTAGGTAAGATATTTTGATAACTTGGATACCTAGAGCATGTAGGGGCATCTTTATAAAGAAAAAAATGTGTAACTACAGCTGGATTGGCATGGAGGAACGCTGCATTTTAAATAAATCCCACTCAGACCTAGCCTATACTTGCCTGTACGGTTTGTAGTTATTCTCCATTGGTCCAATCCACCACACTAAATTCTCCAATACCTGTCATCTACAAGTATATTTCCTTTCATGGGCTAAGCTCACTGTCATATACCATGTGGCAAATCCAATTGTGCTCTGGTCCTTGTGCCTGAAACTGGAAGGACTTATTTAAAAGAAAATGAAATGTCAAGTCCTTGTGCCAATCTGGAAGGACAGGTTGTTTGGGAAGTCGGTTAGAGTAAGTACTATTGTTGGGCTCAGAGTAGTGGTTGACACAACAAGCCCAACCTTGCTTAAGCAGTTTAAAAATATGGCATGATCCATGACTGCACTCCATTCAATCATATGAAAATATAACATTGGAATTATTATATAAAGTGCAGATAAACATATCTATATCAAGTTTGATGAGCAATAAAGAGTTGAGGTACACACCTAAACAGGTATTCACATAAAAATGATGGCCCCGAAAGGGTTTTTGAAAGTAGAAAACAAGTGAAGGAGGGTCAATAAATCCCATAATCCTACCATTCAAGAATGCCTGTCAAAACCCTATCATTAAGTAGAAGCTATTTGTCTTTATCCCACTTAAAGCAATTAATGTTGAAGTGGAACCCATGCCTTTCCATCTATGCAGTTTGCATTCCCTGTTTATCTTAACACCTTGATGTTCTATTGATCCAAGGTTTATTTGGAGATAGAGATAACTGGTTCGCCCAACAGTTCACCATTTTTTGTGGCCACACCACCACCCTATTAAAACCTTCCTTGGTAGCAATTTTGAATGGGTCCCGTAGGAGTTTAACCTTTCACCTCTCCAAATGATCTATTTTATCCCAGGGATTTTAACTCTTTGCCATGTCAAATCTTCAATTTTTAGATAGTTAAGGCCCCCTCAATAAACCTCTACTGCATGATTCATCTATAACCCTTTCTAGCCCTTCATTCATACCCTTCATCAAGACTGTTTCATCCCTCAAAACCTCCCATCACATCTGTGTTTCTATATCAATGCTTTGATAATAGAAATACTCGAAAACATGAATAATTTACCCTTCTTCGATTTATCACAATTAACATGGACAAACAATGTGTACCATGAGGCACCGGACCCGAGAGAATTATTAACCATATTATATACAAATGTCAGATCCGAAGCCCCATCGCATATCGCAATTTGTGGGGTAAGGGGCTTATATATAATGCGCACTGTGATCTACCGAACCCGATGACATTATTAACCACAATATATATATATACATATATATATATATATATATATATATTATATATATAATATATATATATATATATATATATATATATATATATATATATATATATATATATATGTCAGGTCTGGAGCCCCATCACATATCGTAATCGGCAGGGTCCGGGGCTTATATACAAGGCATACCACTATTTACCGGAGCCACCAATAACTGTCAATTTGGGTGCACAATATTTCAATTCCAGCCTTATGGTCGGTTGCGGGTTTTCCCATGTATTCCCATGTATCACAATAATACATTGTGGTTGGGGTTTTCAAAGGGAAAGCTTATGTTGCGGATCCGAAGGAACTATTAAGCGCAACATACATACATGCATACATATATATATATATAATATATTAATATATATTATATATATATATATATGTATGTATGTATATATATTTCAAGTTTGGAGCCCCATCACATATCCCAATCAGCAGGGTCTGGGGCTTATATATAAGGCACACCACTATCTACCAGACTTGACGATAATTATATGTCTCGACATATCATTTTTCCTGTCCAGCCTTATGGTCGGCCGTGGGTTTTCCCGTGTATTACCTTGTATTGTGATAAAGTGTCTCGATCTAGGTTTACAAAGGAAGGTCTTATATGGCGGACCTGAAGAAATTATTAAATGTGGCACATATATATTTCAGGTCCACCTCTCCAATCGCTAGTCGCAATCAGCAGAGCCTAAAGCTTAAACACATGACATGAGCGATGCGATAGTGTTTCATGGACCCGATAGGGTATATGTTCCCGTCTATAATATTTCAAGTCCGGATTTCCGATCCGGTTATGTGTTATGTGACGATTTTTAATGTAAATTGGATTTACGCTGGCCGGACTTAATCACTCCATGAATTAAAAATCAGGGGCCGATTCTTTCACTCTTGTTCCTTTAGATGTTATAAACATTTAGTGAAGGAAGGATTTGTGTTTTTAACCATTTCTATCATATTTTCATAAGCATAGCTGACGTTGGTTATCTCTGCAAGTGAGGTCCAAGAGAAGGCAAGCGAGGCCGAAGAACGGATGCATAAGCCTCATGTATGGCTCTGGGTTGTGTTCTATCTTAAGATCCAAATTTAGGCATTAGTGGTCACGTTTCCACATGTTACCTATGTGTTCCGAAGGCTATGCAGTCTCAAGCCTTATCATGAAGAAATGACATGCATACCTCCTCCTTTCAATCGACATCAATTCATTTCCCCAGGAAATGAAACGCTACAACAAGTGTGGCCTTCACGGGTCAGCCATTTCACCGATTAATTCAAGGCCTGTATATTTGAATTTGTATACTGGAAAGAGGGGGGAGGTGAAAATTCAGGGGAAGACCGAGGGTCAGTGGCTTCTGCATAAGTATCACCTCTCAAGATGAGGGCATGGCTTCTTGTTTGGAGAGAACAACTTTGATTTATTATGAATAAAGAAGATTGTTTGGTTCAAGAAGGAGCTTTTTGTTTATGATCTACTATCCTTTTCTTTTATGTGTTTTGAAAGAGGGTGTTGTTATTGTCATAAATACAAATGTGTTTTGTTTTTGTACATATCGATAACGATACAATTTATGATTAGCCTTGGTTGTTTGAATGTAATTCTTCATCATAGTTAACTCATGAGTAGTCCCTGATTTGAAACTATGTTAGACATCAGTTGCAAGCTTTATTTGTATAAAAGGAATACGTATTCTTGTATGAGTAATTGGATTTCAATTAAGATTTAGTGCAGCCTTGTTCTTATGTGAACTAGTAATTGATTCATTTGGAGTTGGAATTTATATATGATGTTTAACCTCTTTTTGTTATGCTCTTGCAGGATATATTAGGATATAGGACTAGCTTAAGTATTTTAGATAGGATTTGATACATATAGGTTAGTTGTTTCCTTTTTTTGCTTTAATTGAAGTCTTCCTCTGAGAAGAAATCTTTCAACACATTTAACAGTTTACGGGATCCTTTAAAACCCGTTGGAGCTAGCCACCCCAAACAAAAGTAGATCTAATTGGGGCCTGCAATCAAGTTAGTTCCCCTTGTTGGTATAGCCAAAATCCACCATGTCAACACATACACACTTCGTGAATCCTCACAACCGTGGTGCTGCAGTCTGCCTCCTGAGAGCGTGCACTCACTTGACCAATTTTTTTATCTCATTGAATCTCCTTTCCATCATTTTAATCCAGAACCTCTTGACCAAAAAATGTTACAAAAACAAAAGGCCTCGTAAGAATTGCATATGGACTTTTGCAAGTGCTTCCGTGATTTGCAGTTTGAATCTCCCAAAAGCCAGATGAAATTTCCATATCTTTGGGAGAGATTCAAATATTGTCTTTAACAAATCAATCAATCCCAAGAAGATGTTCGAGATCAAGCCCCGCTCAGCATACTTCAGTGATGGAGCTGCACAATCATAGACAGACACGATCGTTGTCACAAGTGACTGTTCATTGTCCCCTAATCAAACTGCTCCACCATCGCAGATTGATGTAGGAGAGCATGCACACAGATCTATTCAAAATTCACATCCTCTCAAGATCGCTCCTTCTAATTTTCACACAATATTGGTTGTTAATCGATTAGGTTATCACGTGCATTCTGTACCTCAACCTTCGTCTTCATATTGGGAAGATCCTCTGGATGACATTGTCTTGTGTTCTTCCATTCCAGACTCTACACTTGTTGTGAATGAGGATCAAGCCATTGATGGAGTTAGTGTTGCAAAACCAACATGCATTGTCATTCATGATAGTATGACTGGGAGCTTGAACATCCACCAGCAACAGAGGACCATCCTTTTCTATCTGTACCTCCTACATTTTTTCTTGACATCCTTGATGATCCTACCATTCTTGATTTTTCATTTGTATCTCGATCCATAGATGCACCCATTGTTGACCATTTGCAGGACACACTGTATGTCAGCTCATCATTTGAAAACGGAGAGGACCAATCATTCATTGAAAATCCAGTTGATTTTTCATTTGCTTTTTATCGAAATGCAAAGTGTGAACATTCTTTCTTCTCATCTACCCCTCTCTATGATTCATCAAACCATGAGGATGCCAACGAGCATCCTGAATTTTTTGATCTTGATTGTCACGATCTCTCTACTTCTTCATCTGATCACAACATTGATTAAATTATTGTTAATTTTTCTAACACACTGGTCTATAATGATCTATCTATTGACGAAGTTGAAATCACCTAGATTGTTGAGGCACTATAGCTTGAGCTGATGGTTATGTCAGGCCCTCACTGTCCTGAGGTTAGTTTCACTTTCGATCAGGAAATTTTTCAAACACCCAGGGCTCCTCATCACTCATATTTATGCATTGAAGATCAATCTCACACATAGATTTCACTTCCTCCACTCAAACTACACAATCCCATCACTCATGCACTGGAGGAATTTTACACAACAAGCACATTTGAGCAACATAACTGGTCTACCTTTCTCATGTTTTCTTGCATGTCACATTCAAGAGTATGCATATGCTTATCAGATGCAAGCAATGTCATATAACATCATGATATGTCCATGGATTGCATGTCATGCAATTTCGCTCACATATGTTTTGTGGACACATTTAAGCTCAGAGTGTGTTTGTCTTCGTTGTTATATCTTTCATGTTTATTGGTTTTCACAACTGTTTTGTTTGTGAACCATGCCTTCACCAACATGGTTCAACCAATGTTCTAGTGGTTGTATTGGATGTATGACTTCATGTGAGTAGGCCCATGCACCGTTAGCTTAGCAGTAGGAGCAGTGTTGCTTAATGGTTTGTTTGATTGCATGCTTGTTTGCTTGCATGCTTGTTTTCTTACTTGCTTTGCATGTTTGTTTGGTTTCTTTCTTGTTTTCTTACTCTCTTTGCTCACGCATTTACTTCTTAATTTTCTCCATTGTGTGTTTTCTCACTGGTTTATGTTCGTAGGTTATTTTCACATGAAACTGTGTGCGACTCTTGAAACAAGATGGGTAAAGTACAAGAGGACTTGTGCAGTTATCAATACTTGGTTATTTATCATCCTGCCTTTGTATTAAGGACTTGTTATCTTTAGTCATGATATGTCGATGGAAAATACGTACTGATCGAGGTGAAACTTCATGAAAACACACTGCTTGCACGCTAACTAGTGTCACCTACTCTAGTCAGTTGTTTTTGGGTTAATCCTTGTCAGCTCAGTCAAGTAGAGTAAGGTGAGGGGGGAAACCTTAACAAGCACGTCATAGGTATATATAAACTACTTCACTAAAGGAACAACCTCCTTTGCTATTAATAAGTTGGGATCCATATTCTCCCTCTGAAATGAATAAGTGTTATGCATAGTTACAAAAATGAAAAATGAACAAATGAAAAAATTAAAAAGTGAAAATTAAAAAAAAAAATGAAAAATGAATGAGGTGAAAGAAGATAAAGGCTTCTTGCGTGGAGAGGTGATGCAAGTAAGTCCACCAGGGTATTGACCAGGCTTGCTGGCAGCCGAGTGATGTTTTTTTTCCTGCATGACTCCATCGGGGTACTTTTCAGGCCTGCTGGTAGCGGTGTAACACCAGAGATGAAACTAAAACCCTGAAGACCATACTTCTGTGCACCAATATAGCCCTCATCCCCAATTGAAACAACTGTGTTGCATTCTCTTGGAATGTTTGTCGAATGACCAAGAGCTTGGAAGATGCTACATATTACAATCAAGCAAGTGTGGAAACAAATATGAACAAAGAACTGAACAATACTTCCGGAGGTATTAGACTTGATTTTCACAAACAAGGTCCATCCAGAGAACTGAAGTTCTACCAGTGTGTCACCAAGTGTTCCAACAGCTACAACAGCCCTCCAAAATTTTGCCTCAGCTTCGTTTTGGAGCCTCCCTACCAACCATCGTCATAGACATGTCTTGCACGATCAAGAATATAGGCTTCAGTTGTTTCTTAGTGTCTTTTCAGCCCGTGCACGTTAGTTTTCTTCACTCCCCTCACATGATATCTTTTTGGACTTACACCATGTGGTAGCCAAGAACCTCCTTAAGAAAATTGCACAATTCTGGAGGGGAACCATCCTTCCCTCTAGAAATTGTGCAACTCAGCTGACCAACTTGTTGAGCTCAAGAACTGCACAAATCAGTCTGTCAGGCTTCCCTAAAAAAATTGCGCAATTCTACAGGGGAACCATCCTTCCCTCTAGAGTTTGCGCAAATAAGCCTAGAACCCTGCTGTGCTCCAGAATTGCAGGGAGGAGTCAGGTAGTCATCTTCCAAAAAACTACACAATTTGACCTAGCACTGCTGCTCAGCCCATAAATTGTGAAATTCTATGAAGCAATCACTTGCCGACCCCATAAATTGCAACATTCCTCTTGAATAACTAGCCTAGCTCAACCTAAGAACTATGGAAATTTTCATCCTAGGCTCACAGACTGATGCATGTGCCTTTAAGTTGACTGGTTCCCTTCGGGACTAAGCAAAATTGATTTGCATGCATGGAGTTCTTTTCCCAAGGCAACATGCAAAGGAATCCCTAGATTTAGGGATCTATTTTTACCAACTAGAGGATACATGCTGTGGAGTCATGAAATGGGTATGTAATTACTATTAATCCCATCACTCTTTTCCTTTATTCTTAGCTTTTCTATATCCTAATTTGTTAATATACTAAGGAATTGTGGTAAGAAATGCAGGAATTATCTGTAGTTACGACTTAGCTAGTTATTACCTTTGTTTATGCAGGAAGACAACAAAAGGGACAAATTTTGTCCCCTAATGAAGGAACAGGAAAAATCAACAAGCAAAGGAAGGAACACGGCAGTTACGGTCAAGGCTAAAGATGAATCATCAGAATTAGCATGAGAAAGGAAAGGATGTTTGAAGTTGGAAATCGGTTGCGAACCCCTCAAGATCGGGAGATCCTGAGGAATCGCATTTACCATTTATCTTTTACCCTTTCTGATTATAAAAGGATATGATTGTAAAAAGAAAGGGAGGAATCTCTGTTGCTATTGAATTTGTAATTTTAATTTTAGACTCTCGCTGTTAAGAGAACACAGTGATATTGTAATGCTACTTATATTCAATGATTAATTCATAAGTGAAGTTGTTGTTCCCTCAAGCTATTTGAAGTAACTTAGTAGTGTTCGCTGGCGGCTAAGGGCCAAGCCTTTGGTGGATTCAACTGCTTTCTTTGTGTCATACATTTCCAATTCTCACAAGTGTGATGGTTTGATAGTATTTTTGCTTTCTGTGATTTTATTTCCTTCGCTATTTATTATTTTCTTTTTGTTGACAGAATCTCTCTGCTTTATATGATTTATGACATTATTTTTCATCTTCATTTCAGATTGAGTTGCTTAGATAAATATTCAACTGGATTTAATCAACTGTTAAGAGTTTAACTATCGCTATCGAAATCTCAAATTGATATCATTGTTGTTTGATTTATTTACTGGAGATTTGGTTTGATTTAGATTAAATCAGTTAAGAATAGATGAGTTATTGCTATTGTACTCTTAGCTCATGCCATTTTGAATTGCTTGAGTTAGGATTGATTACAATTTGGGTAGAAGTTTGAGTCTTGAAGTTTAGTTGTTATATTCCCTTTAATGATTGTTGTTGGAATTTATTAGATGCATCTGTTTACTCTTGTATTTAAATATCTATACTACAATTTAGGAGAAATTACTCTCTAAATTAAATAGCAGCCACATACTGTGTACACTCTTGAAATAAGAGGACTTGCCCGGGTTGATAAATAATGTGAGGATAATTAGGAGTTTTAAAAGGCACCTTTTATCACCCAATATTTTGGCGCCGTTGCCGGGGAGAGTGTATCCATTTATAAAGAGTGATGTACATCTGATAATTGTTGTTGAGGAAGGTAAGAACCTATGTAACGAGCGAGTAAATTACTTGCTCCTCCACCCGCTTTTCAGCATAATTACAAAAAACTAAAGTAGGTATTTGATGCTTGTCTGTTGAGAGAGAACTGGGTATCAAAAACAGAAGGTAAGAACCTACGTACGGAGCAAGTAAAATTCCTGCTCCCCCACCCACTTTCTAGTATAATTGTTAGGAACTTAGGGTAGATATAAACATTTGAATTGTTTGCATGAATGACTAAGAAAAAAGGACTCAAAAACAATCCAATTCCACTACCCAAACCTGAAAAATCTAACGGACCGGTGACCCTTGGATGATCAACTTTCATAGATGACATCTTAAAGAAAGATGAATCTCAGCCATTAGTAGGTCCTTGAATAGTTTCTTCTAGACAACCTATTGTCTCCCTTCGGGCCATAGGCTCACCATCTGTAGCCCATGCTGAGGTCCATAGCAAAATAGAAGGAACTAGCTATAGTTTTCAAGATATTGAAAATTCGCGCTCAAGTCCCTCACAAGAAGGGAATTCTTGTAATATTCGTGAAGGAAGAGGACTACCCTTGCATCAAACATTCCCCAAAAACGTATACATTCTGCCAGGCTAAGGACAAACTTAGGAGTAGGCGAATATCCCCAGGGCACTATCAGCCAACCCATAGAACTATTCAGTCCAAGAAGTGAGCAGTATTTGTAGTCAGAAGGATGGGAAGGCCCTGAATTAGACCATGAGGAAGAAACAGGGCATTCTAGAGATGAGGAAACGAATGAATCAAGACTCTGCTTAACATCAAATATAAGTCCCCTAGGAGATTTATTACACGATATCAAATTGGCCCAGATCCTCGCCAATATGAATGACTTCACACAGCCTAAAAGCCCTCTTAATTTTAATTTGGGAGAAAGTCAATCTATGGAGAACTCTGGCCATGATAGAATTCCATCTGAAAATGCAAGTCGTGAAGCAGAAATAGGGGCAGAGGCCATTCAAGAAGAGGTGAACCAACCTGGTGACATGACTCTACGAGAACCCAGCCAGCCAGGCCTAAACGCGGAGAATATATGCCAAACAGAAGAAGTAGAAATAATCTAGGGAAATGATTACCAATCTGGAGACACAATCCTGTTAGAATAGAGTCAAGATGAGCAGCCAGGGTCTTTAGAAGTAGAAATGTTTAACAAGACAGTTTCTCCTCCAAAAAATATAGAGCCAAAATAAAGAAGCTTAAGAAAGAATAACAAAAGCTTCGGAAAACTGTAAAAAGGCTCAAAAGAAAAATAAAGGAGATCACAGCAGGAAAGGTCTTGGACAAAACCCCAGAGACAGTAAATGTGGTAGTTCAAACTGAATTAGGCTACAGGGACTCAAACCGAGCCCATACTTACTCAACTGGCTAAGGAACAACATGCAATTCTCACAGAGGTAGCTACCCAAACATTGGTTGTACCTTCCTGCAATTTAGCTACTCAGATGGAGGTTGTACCCTCCTATGGCATGGCTACCCAAATGGAGGTTTGGACCTCCCATAATAAGGAAACATAGACAATAGGCATTCCTTCTCAGAGTAGAATTACTCAGAGAACCATTCAAGCCAAAGATATCATGACGAGCAATGACCCCAATATATTGAATCTTCAAGAAGATTTAGCATAGGCTCAACTTGCTGTAGAACAGAGTGAACAAGAAACTGTCTCCCAGCAAAAATACCAAGAATTACAGAGGCGGCTTCGGGACATGAATACATCAGAAAGTGAGACCTTTGACAAATATAGACAAGAAGAAGAGAAAATTGATAAAATGAATCTCAGATTAGAGAAGATCATGAGTCAAACAAACACTATCTGCTCATTATACACTGATGTTTTGGCATGCAGATCACTTGCCAATAATTATGCTTTATTTTTTTTAGAACGATATTTGCTGTTAAAAATTAAAGCTGTGAGAGCTGGAAAACCCATCGAATTAAAAACAATTGAGGATTTTATAAATTGTTGCAAATAGCATGGGGTAAAAGTTCAAAGGTTGCTTTGTGAATTTTACCTACATAATTTTGTATTAAAGGAAGAGGTGGAAAAGAACCCCAACCCTTTTGTGGGGGATGTTCAATTCCAAGCCTTTATCTCATTCGTTGTAAATCAACTAAAGTGGTTCAAGGCTCATAACATGTTGCAAAGAGAATACCATGGGTCGAATCTTTTGGTTAGAAGTGAACCCAAGAACCCTTTACAAATGTTGGCCAATCACAAGACTCTAATGACAAGGGCAGGAGTGATAAAAAATTTGGGGCCTATTCAGAAAGATATTATATGGAAGGGAGTAGAATACTTCCTCTCCATTCAGGAAAGCTCCTTGGTTGTAGCCAAGCTTAGGTGGATAGTCTCCACTAGTAATGTACAGAATAGAGAGCCTTTTAATTATAAAAATTTTAAGCTAGATGCAGACCGTTTTGTTACATATAGGAATCTCATTTTGAGAGAAGGTCCTCATAGGCTAAGATGTCAGTTCTATAGCCCTATCATTTGGTATCTCGCTGAAGGTTATCAGGCTATATACAAATTGCTTGAAGGACATGCAGGGCCCATATTTGAGCTCTTGGCCAAGAACCATGGTTTTAGACCACTTTACAACATTCCTTCTCCAGCTTATTCTTTAACTACTCTGCATACAAATTAGTTGCTTTTCATGAGGACATGTGTTATGAAACTAGCTCAAGAAAAGATAGAAAAGATAGATCAACGCCTTAAAATTTAGCCTCTTCGAGTGGGCAACCTCCTTTACATTACATAAATGAACAATTCTTGGATGATACAAACGAAAAGACCTCCTTTCTATATATAAGAGTCTAAGGGGAAATAACATAATCAGAGCCGACATAACAATAATAATGTAAGGGAACAATAATAACAATAGTGGGCTTCTATGGGGAACAATAGTAACAATATGGGCACTACATGGGTACATCAATATAATAAGTGGGTTGTAATAATAAAAATAAGGGGTACAATAGTAGTATAGGGGCCTAACATGCCTCTCTCTTCAAAAAGTGTTTTCCTAAACGTTGAGTAGTTCTTGATGCTCTGTATAAATTCTTGTCCTCCCATGTGGAATCTTCAGCAGATAAGTTCTTCCACTTGATGAGATACTCTGAAATTGATCGATTTCATAGCTGTCGGGTTCTTGTTTCTGTGACTGCTCTAGGTTCCAATATGATTTTTTCTTCCTCTTCAATTTCTGGAAATATTGTTTGAATTGGGACCTTTTGCAACTTTTGAATAAGTGGCCATACTTCTTCATCCTTTTTCCATTCATCCCTTTCTTCGTTTATCCAATATGGTTGTATAATAGGAATAGCAAAAGCAATTCTTCCACATCCTCATCCTTTCTTGAGAGTGCATCTGCAACAAAATTTTGCTTCCATTTTCTATAGATGCTGTCAAAGTCATAACCCAACATATTTGTGGCACATTTTTTCTATTCTTATAAAGATAATAGTTGTTCTAAAAAGTATTTAAGACTATCATGATCCATTTTTATCTTGAAGAGTCTTCCCATTCGATAAGGTTGCCATTTTTTAAGTGCATGTAGTATTGCCAACATTTCCTTCTCATAAATAGCTTGCTTGAGATGTCATAGTAAAAATACCCAATCACCTACATCAAAACATTTTCCACTACGATGTTGATCTACCTGTTGTTTCGTTTGATTTTGCACTGAAGTGGTGTTATCCTTTAAAAGTTGGAGAACTTGTTGTTGATGCTCGATGTGATCTTTCACTTCTTGGACCTTTTTCTTCTTGATATGTCCTTCTATCTCTAGAGTTTTAGGAGTGGTAATTTCTTCCAATCCTTTACAAGATATGGTCGGATTCATTTCTTGATGCTCGATGTGATCCTTCACTTCTTGAACATTTTTCTTCTTGATATGTCCTTCTATCTTGATAGTTTGAGGAGTGGTAATTTCGACCAATGAATTACAAGATATGGTTGGATTCATTTCTTCTTTCTCGATGTGATCTTTCACTTCTTGCACCTTTTCTTCTTGATATGTCCTTCTATCTTGAGAGTTTGAGGAGTGGGTATCTGGCCAATCTGTTAACAAGATATGGTCTGATTCATTTCTTCTATCTCTGGGGTTGGATCCTGGCGTATATCCTCTTCTTTTGATGTTCTTGATCCTTTTCTTCCTCCTCTTCATACTCTATGTAAAATAATTTCTTCTCAACACACTTATGACCTTTAGTGCATTTGCTATCACAATTGTAACAAAGCCCTTTTTCTCTTTTTTCTTCCAATTGTTGTGGTGTAACCCTTGTAGGTTGTGGAAGGCTAGGAGAAACAACACCTCCATCTTTATAGTTGTGAGGGGTATGCTTCCTGGTTTTCCATAATTTTTCTTTCCACTATGTCACAAAGCCTTTTTACTCTTTCCAATTGTTGTGGTGTTGCTCTAAAGAAGGTGTTGCTCTTTGTATCCTCATAATGTGCTATCATTTCCTCCGTGAAAATTGACCACGTAACAAGTTTTTTACGAGAACAAAGCCCTTTATACCATAACAATTGATCCGGTTCTAAATATGAAGATGCAATACATACCTTTTGTAATAGTGTTACACCATGTAGATCAAAATATTGCTCCATCTGACGTATCCAATTTACCAGATCCTTTCCATCAAACTTCCTCATCTTGCTTTTTCTTGATTTTAAGATCTCAATCTTGAAATGACTGTAACTCTGTACTTTTAGATCTTTAAGTTCTAAAAGTACGACCTGTAGTGGTCCTCTGCGTCTTCTTTCCAATGCCACTAGTCTGATCCCAATTGGATTCTCCAATGAAGAGTTATGCCAAATCTCCCACAGTGACCTGATTATAGACTAATTCAGTAGAGAAAACTTGTACAACGTGACACGTGTCTCTGTTTTGAACTTTGGCTCTGAAACATATATACAATAAACTACAGTCCGTCCTCTTTTTGTCTTACAAAATTTCAATCTGATGCTCAGAGAGAAAGTTATGATGATTTTCCCC
The DNA here is from genome assembly GCA_000404065.3 of Pinus taeda. Lineage (NCBI taxonomy): Eukaryota > Viridiplantae > Streptophyta > Pinopsida > Pinales > Pinaceae > Pinus > Pinus taeda. Next base: position 54,858 of record APFE030879797.1, read on the forward strand.
AGGTCACATGTGTTGAATGTAATTCATGATTTTTCAAAAAGACCAAATTCCTCACATCATATGTCCGTAATTATATCGCAAAATTCTCTGGAATTTGGACCCAAGATTTAGCACGATGTCTTCTCAAATGGGTTTTTTTTCAACTTCTGAAACATCACAGAAAAGAAGTTATAGCGAAAATACCACAATGACCTATTTGGAGCAACAAAACCATAGAATCCAAAGCTCTGATACCAAATGTTATGAAATCAGCTCAAAAAAGATAGAAAAGATAGATCAACGCCTTAGAATTCAGCCTCTTCGAGGGGGCAAGCTCCTTTACATTACATAAATGAACAATTCCTGGATGATCAAATGAAAAGACCTCCTTTCTATATATAGGAGTCTAAGGGCTCATAACATAATCAGAGCCGACATAACAATAATAATGTAAGGGCACAATAATAACAATAGTGGGCTTCTATGGGGCACAATAGTAACAATATGGGCACTACATGGGTACATCAATATAATAAGTGGGTTGTACTAATAACAATAAGGGGTTACACTAGTAGTATAGGGGCCTAACACAATCCACTGCTGCCGGAGCAGGTCACATTTGAAGGACCTAAGATGGCGTGCATCCTGCTATTGGAAATGGAGGACTGGGATCTCATAGATCATGAAATATTTTCGCATCTGGTGACCCATAACTATATGAAAAAGATATACTATGATGAAACCAGAGTTACATAGTTAGAACCCATGAAGTGGGTCTGTGACGTTGAGCAGTTGGGGTTGCTAAACATTCATTTAGTACCACATTATCACCGCTCACCTATCGATACAATTTGTGCATGCCAGCTCCTCGTGTTGGTGCACGATGCGATTATGTGGTTGGGGAAGCCTATTCCAATAATCGATATGTTGATCCACAGGATAACAAAGTTACCCTACCAGGGAAAAGGAGCTTGTTGATAAGATGAAGGAGTATGGTCTTATGAGAAAGTCACGAGGATACTCTATCATGTCAATTCAAGACGAGGAAATCCAGTTCACTGCCCAGATCCTTGCAGGCAAGATTATGAGGAAGTTTCGCGTAGACAAATTTCTCAAACTAGTAGTGTCACTTGTTGCACAGTGTGTGAAAGGCATGTAGTATAATTAGTCCAAGTATCAATGCGAAGAGTTCCTCATGAACTACCAAGAATACCAAGAAGAAAGAAAGCCATTTCATTATGCTTGGCTTGTCTTATCCATTATATTAGTTTCATGGAGGTTACTAGAGGACATCCAATTTCCTCTGCACAAGAACAATTTTCCCGAGGCAACGCGGTTTACCTCACTCTGGTCTACAAAGGATGTGACATGCATTAAGGAAATGAAGATTTTATGAGTCCTAATGGAGATGGACCTTCAGATGGCGATTAATTAGCGGACAAGTTTGTCCCCAACCTTTTTTGGGAAATTAACAACCTATGCAGAGTTGAAGGCTGACTTTCACAATGTCTCAATTCACTCACACAAGGACCCAGAAGGAACTTGGCATGTGCTGCCTTATTTAGTGTCCGAGATAGATGTGCACGAAGTTTTAGGGTATTGGCTGCAGGAGTGGTGCGAACCTACAACGCTAGAGGTGGGAACTAGTAAAGGCACAAAAAACTCTATTGTGTAGAAGCAGAAGGACATCGCTCAGAAAGTTGTGTGCAACTTGGCTGAACAAAAGAAAAAGGAGGCTGCTAAGGTAGAAGTGGAGAAGGCACATCAGGAGAAAGAGTGCGCTGCTAAAGAGAAAACAGAAAAGAAAAATAGGATGTTGAGGAGAGTGAGAAGTCTACTTCGCATCATACTAACGAGCAAGATCTATCTAAGAAAGGAGGAGGCGATAGTGAAGAGCAAAGCACTTCGTTCATTTTGAAGAAGTGCATACAGGTACAAATGGGCGAACAGTAGAAGAACCACAAGTCTGATAAGCTGATACATATTGATCCCATGGTACTAATATAACACGATATCGATGAGATCAATGACAATATATAGGACACAACAACAAAGTTGATGCAGCAGTTTGAGCATCAATACATGCAGATGCTAGACAACATCCATAAGGATCTACGTGAGATGCAGATTCAAGAGAACATCATTCAGGTGGTATCAGAAAGGCCAATGGAGTGCAAGCGAGCCTAACACAGGGAAGTGTTGTGGTACCAGAGATTGAATAGACTCTAGATGTGGGAGTCATTTCTCTGATAGAGGGGTCAGTCTGTGTGGACTCAGACAAGGATAGCACTGTGCTCAACACAATGAAGGATATGGGTTTGAATATTGCTATGTTCCTACTCCAGATCCTTCATGTGCTACATCAGGGGATCTCATATGAAGATCATAGAATGATGCGTGCTCACTGTCTTCAGTGAGTATAAAATCAACAAAGAACAACTTTTTGCAGAAAAACTCAGGCGCTAAAGGAACATGAGGAATTGTAGACACAACTCTAGAACCTGGTAACAACAATTGAGCAGGCCTGCAAGTCAGTGCCTGAGCTGAATATTCCATAGGATGCAAAGGCCTCAACCAAAGTGTGGAAATTGGCTACTGCAGTGCGTGCATCAAAGGACAAAATTGATAAGGTGACTTCTGATTTTCGAATGAAAATAGTTGAGCTGTAGTTGAAGTTACAGCTGACAACACTGCCATATGTTCGAGAGGAAAGAGGCGCCACTATAAAAAATTCCATGGGTTAAATAGATGTCATAGTTCAAGGTTTCGACTAGCTATTCACTCAAGCAATGAGCCTATGTGATACACTGCAGGAGGATCCTACACTACAATAGTCTAACACAGAGATTAGGGAAGTGCATCGACACTATGATGAGATCAGTACCACGGTGTAGACATTGGCACCAGTCCACCACTTCGTGCACTTATAGGAAGGTAAGGAAAAGTTGATAAAATCTAGGAGTTGAAGAAAAACCAGTCCTTGCTACGAGACTGGCTTTAGCCCTCGACAAAGGAGGTAAACCAACTTTCACAGAACATTCATGAGAAGCTGAAGGCCATGCAATAGACCCAGAGGACTACACAACTTCTAGTAGAGGGGTCAACCACCAAGAAACTGGTCTAGGAGGTATATCGAGTAGCAAATTAGAGTACCGCGGAGCTTCAAACATTGACCAACGAATTTAGTCATCTCTACTAGAAAGTGGAACGACCAGTCGAGTGACTCAAGGGTGAGTCATGATATTTGTGTTGGGGGGCTATTGGGATGGGGTCACCACGGGTAGAATTGAGTTAAATTAGTCATTTTTGTAAATAATTTTTTAAATGATGTAAAGTCTATGTGAAATGTGGACGCAGAGTGCGTAGATAGATAGGAGTCAAAGGGGTCTTAGCCCCTTCTTTTTGGTTGATTTTGAAGACTCACCTATGAGACAGGGGCCATGGTATTGTATTAGGAAATCTATAAATACTTGAGTCTTAGCGAGTCATAGAGATAACTTTGGATAGTGATTTGGGTACGTGAAGAGTTTTTATTGTCTTTAGCAAGAGCTAAGGTAGGAAGGATCTGCTTCCTACACTTAGGTAGAGGAAGGGAAGGCTCTTCCAGCTGAGCACACAAGAGGCCTAGCTAGAGTCTGCGGTTGAGTGCACAGACTCTTGTAGCTATATGCGTATAGTAGAGAGTTTGTAATCTGTGAATGAAAGATCAATAAAGACAACATTTTGAAGAATTTCCTACGTATTTCCATTAAATCAGTTTATGTTATCTTTGACCAATTGAATGATACGTTTTATGAAACAATGATTGAATGTTACACGAATTCATTGAATCTATCTCAATAATGTATGAAATGAATGCTTAGCCACTTCTGTGAAGTTACAATCTATTTCTCTTATATTTTCTAATGAATTAATTAGATCTACGTGAACTCCAATCTAACATTGCTTGTTGATGCGTGAACGTAGGTAACTCGATTATGGAAGGTCCAAAAAGACTGATCATGGACCTTCACGAAGGTATGGAGGAAGCTTTAACTTATTTATAGTAACGAGCCCTAGAATTATATCGATCTACGTGTAGGCAGATCGAAGGCGTTGGAAGACATCACACTAGTCTCTTGATGTAGAAACCTGGCTCTTGTATCCCCCAAAACTGCTTCAGGTGAGACTACAACCTACGCTACACGGGTTGTTGCCGAAAGAGACAACAGTGTAGATTTTTGTTGGTTGGCACAACTAACTTTGAACCTAGGTTAGGACCCCTTGAGCCAATAGATCTCCTCATAAATATTGCATCTTACATGTACATTTATGGATTAGCTTCAGAGCATTGAAGTAGTCATGGAAAAACTTGATATACTCTTTTTCTTCCATTTTAAACATGGACTATGATTGTTTGCCAATACTAAAACTGGGTTATTCTTTTTTGTGTTCTTTCTTTAGTCAATTCTATGTTTCTTCCCAATCTCCCAATCCCCCTTCTGATTTGTCCCCTCAATTTGAGCCCCCATATTCTCCAAATATCCAAGCTCATTACTCAAGATTTCCATGAGGAGATTTACATTGCAAATTATATTTATGACTTGTTGTTCCAGTCACAAAAACCTCACCTCTGCAGGGTCACGAAGGCCATTTACAAATTCGTTGGTCATGATTAGGGTTTTATAATTTCCAGCCCCACTGATATAGATACCATGAAAATATCCAAAAAATACCAAAATAAACCTGCTCTGATACCAATTTGATCTATAAATTTCAATGGATATTCCACTGGAGATTTCATCATAACAGCTCTAATAATATTATATTAAAAATATGAAATTATACACTATTACATTTTTATTAAATTTCTAGATCTGTGGATTTTATTGTAATTAATGCATGCAAGTAAATGGAAATTATATATAATATAGAGAATGGAAAAATAAAATATCACACACACACACACATAAGACACAATATATGCTCTGGAAAAACCTTTAGGGAGAAAACCTAGCTGGAAGGTGAGGTTGTTCCACTCTCTTTCTCTATTTGGAAATATGGTTGTAGGTACAAAGAAGTATGGCCTGTGACCCGTGGGTTCGACAATGCATAAATACACTCTACGTGCTCTAACTCCTATCTCTCTTGGATATTTTTACTCAACTATGAAAAAAATTCACTTGAAAAAATGGAATGCTTCTTCCTCCTAGTGGCCTGGTTATAACACAACCCAATAACCTACTAGTGGTTTAGTTTGACGACCTCAACTCTTAACTAGAGTTACAGTGTAGACTCTTCTAGAGCGGTTTACATCACAATCACATGGATAGACCATTTTCTATTAATAATGGGTAGCTGAAGCAGCATCCTCTCAAACAATGGTGGTGAAAATAAGAGGGTCAACATCTAAGTGGCATAAATTCCGCATACAGAATTTGATTGACACGTTTATGACGTTTTCAGAAACATATCTAGGTGTAGAATATCATGAAAAGATGTGGTGCTAAAGAGGAACTTTTTTACCCCTAAAACACATCATTTGATGCCTCAAAATTATCTTAGAAGGTTTCATACCCCGTTTTTCGAAACTGGGTCCCACGAGTAAAATGGTCCCATGAGCAGATTCCTCCACTTTTTCCACTCCAAATGCATCGAGATGGATGAAAAACAATATAATGATCCAATCCAGATAATATCATTAGTAAAGCGTTTTTAGGAGAATTTGGATAATTTGGAATGGACATAAAACAAATTCGTAGTCCCACAATCAATTAAATAATATCTAATTTGACCATCAACTATACACAAATGTTTCCATAGGAAGGAAAAGCATAAGAGTCCCCTTTGAGAGAGGTCCTTGGTTGGAATTCAAAAAATAATGTCCTAGAATATCACTAGCATTAGGTGTGAAAGGAGTATTAGTGGGTTAGGGAAGTACTAATTCACTGATATAACTACCCCTAGGATATTTTTTCACTTAGAGACATGAATATCCCCAATGCTAGTAAAAAAACTAAAGGAAGTACTAGACACATGAATAAAATTTCAATCATACGGGAAACCAAAAATTAGTATCACTAGGATATAGCATTGGAAATAGGAGGAAACCCACTTCCAACAATATATCAAAGGAACCCACACCCCCCCCCCCCCCCCCCCCCCCCACCACCACCCCTCCCCCCGCGAATACAAATTTGAATGTGGGCATTTGCAATGATGAAATTGTTGTAGTAACAATGGGTATACTCATAGTAGAAAATGAAGTGATTAAAGACATTACCAGAATGGAATGATTAGATGTCATATGAGTGATTATGGGAGTACACATACCGTTATGTGGTGACAAGGAGGTTATCATTATGGTACCTCCTATTATAGAGAAGATGTGTAGTTATATCACCCCTTGTTATATGATTTAATGCTATATATTGTATGAGTATTTCTATAGTAAGAAAAATAATAACCAAATGATTTATTCACTTAAATGAGTAAAGGGTCAATAGGACTATTAAAGGCTAGTTAGCTATAGTAAAACATGTGTTTTAACCAATGAACATAACTATCCTATGGTCAAATAAATAGTCACAACCATAAAGCACACACCTAGAAAATATATTTCAACAATAAAGGAATACAAGGGATTGATGGGGCCTTCCAAAAACCAAAATTTCGAGGTGATGAAATTTGAGAAACCCTAGTTAGAAGAGGTGTGATAAATAGTTACACTAAACTCCCAATAAGTCATCCACTCTATATTCAAATGATTGGTGGCCATTTTAGGGTGTGGAAATTCACTGTCTTTCCTAGATCAATTCTACAACTATCATGAATGCAAGTGGAGAAGATTGTGACCCAAGGGGAACAACAACTAAATGAAAAATAAAAGTAATATATATATATATTATATATATAATATATATATAATTATATATATTTTATATATATAATATTTATATTATTTTATATATATATATATTAACAAGCTCCTAAACCTAGTGTAGGAATAAATAAATAAAAAGCAAAGAAAAATTTCCAAATATTTTCACTTATAGGAATTGTCACTCCTCAATAATTCAATATTCAATGAACGTACAAAGTTAGGCACACCTTGAAATTATTTCAACATTTGATTGATCACTTTGTTTCAAAAGGGAAGGGTGTGGCCTTCCATCAAACTTAAGAAAATCACCGAGATATGATAGATATGGGGAACCTTACCACCCATTAAAAAAAAAAGAATTCAAGGAAATGAAATATATATTTATAAAGAAGTGAGAATAAACAAAAAAAAAATTATTGTGAAGAAATGGCGGGTTCATTCCACAATGGCATTTCCAATTCTATGTAATAAAAATCCCTGATATGGGAAAGTGGGATCTGCCTTAAGCCTTCTCTTGAAAAATGACAAATAGAATGTTGGAAGGAAACATGAAATTCCTATATATTCAAGGGAAATAAATGTTTATCATTTCTATGTAATGGAATATTATGGTGCATAAATTTTTTTATGGTTGTCCTCATATGACCGTGGTTAATGCAACTCATGAGATCCTGTTGGCCCTCAATTTTGCTAATTATTTCTATCCTACATACATCTATTTACCACCATATTGCATCCAATTTCACCTATATATGCCTCATTTTAGTCCTATTTTTCATATTGAAGTAACTAAATTAAGTTTTTCAGTTTTTGGAATTTTTTTGTAAAAAATGGGTTTTAAGAGTAAATTTGGACTGCATTAAAAATTCTCGTAATAGCTCCACTAAAGTCATATGTGTAGGACACTTGGGAAATATTTGAGCACATATTTAGAAATATTAGGAACCACAGATGAAGAAACACCTATTGGTTTAGTCAAACTAAGCAAAAACAGGCCTGGTCAATGCTAGTCAAACTTGACCTGTCATTCAGGAATCCATAGTAAAAAGGGGCAGATTTATTATTTTGTGGGATTTTTCCTAATTTTGTGAACTAGAGTTAATGATTTTGACTTGTGTGGATGGATTAGGATTGATAAGGCTACTAAATCTATTATAGAAAAGTTTGTTTATGATTTGCCTATTTAAACACAATTTATGGACCATTTAAGTGTGTGTAATTTTCTATTGAGATTATTGGAGGCTTTTGAGATAGTTTGAAGAGTAATTTCTACTGGTCCATCTGTTGTTCATGTTTTGATTCTTTATTAAGTTATTTGTAGCTGAAGATTTCTTCAGGTGTACAAGGCAAGGTTGGAGGGCCCCCATACCAAGCTAAGTACACTTTGGTTAAATTTTGTATAAATTGGCATAGTTTTGATTCAGTATTTCTTGTTTCAGTTTTATGATTCAGTTACTTAGATGTGTTATGATTTCCATATGATTTTTGGAGGGTTTTGGTTTAAAATCTAATTTTCATACAAAAGGACAACCAAGGATTTAAGTTAAATTATCTTTCTATCAAATTATGAATCACAATTCAAAATCATCCTTTTGCATTTCTTGAATTGTTTCTTCAATTCCAGTTTATGATTTGATACAATGGTAATGCTGTTGGAGTAGAACTATGAGGAAGGACAACCAGGACATCCTAAGTTAGGATCCCCTTCTCTTTCTTTCTACACATCACAAACTGTTGCTCTTTGGTTTCTCTTCTTGATGACAGTAGGGGAGGACAACCAAGACCTTCTAAGTTAGGAAACTCTTCCTTTGCTTACTGCATCTTGAATCAAAGAATTTTTAATTTCTCTAACCTTAGAATGCATTTGTAATATGAATTTCCTTTAACCTTTGAGCCTTTCCTTTCAAAATTTAATTTACCTGAAATCCATATACATTGAATGTGCTACGAAGACTACAAACCAGGACTGACAAGCAAAACACATGCGTTAGTTTACTTACTAAATTGACCTGATAGATCCAAGCTATAGATCTTAGCACCTTATTTATACACAAAAATAGACAAGACACTAATCTAAAGCCTCTTCAAATAAATAAGGAATGTTGACTGGAATATAATGTAGCTCACTAAAGAGAAGCTTGATCAACTCAATAACTTATCATGCAAATTTAATAAGCAATATGTGGGAGGGGGAAATAATTTATATATATTATAAATGAATAGAAAAACAATATAACATCTAAGGAATATTACCTTGACTCCCAATAACAATTCACTCTTGAATCCTTCTCTAAGCTCCCCATTGACAATCATAAAAGGATATGATCACTCTAATTAATCGGCTATAAGTATGCCTAAATACTAGCATCATAATTTTTTGTTCACTGTGTTGAACAACTGGCATTGTCTAAATGGTTTCTTGGAATTGTCTGAATGGTTAGTGGCACTTGATATGTTGTAATTGATGTCAACTAGATTAGCATTGAGGTCAAAAGTAGTAGATGTTGGCAGTGAACAACATGTTGTTAATGGGGAGTCCCATGATTATTTCATTATTTTGTAGAGAATCATCATAGTAGCAGGCCTATTGGAGAAGTCATAAAAATATTACTATGATGGATGAGGAGTCCCAAACTTTGCAGGAGAATATGTCTTAAGAGATCAACTTAATTTCTCCTATAGAAGAGATTACATTGGAAAATGTTGTAGAAGTGATTTCCAATGGGTATGCCGAAGTCTGGAAAAGGCCTTCTGGATGAGGAGTTACAACCAATTGGAGTTTGGAGAGAAAGATTCTTTTGTTCAAGACTTAGGCATATTTTTGGACTAAGGTCAGAACTTAGGTGATTCGAGCCTAGTTGGAGGTCGAGTCGCATAGAAGAGTTTGGCAGGAGAACAAAGCTCTAAACCCTGACCCTCAACCTGTGTGGGACTAACTCTTAGTCGGGCATGTGGATTAGTTGGTAGTCATCCAAGTCGGGAGGTGGGTCTAGTTGGGACCATTCAGGGGTTGATCCATGCAACACATTTTAGCAGGAGAACAAACCACCAACTCCCTACCCTCGAGCTATGCGGGACCTAGTATAAGAAAACAATTGGAAGATTGTGATTGGATCGCGGTGATGTGTTGACATCAATGTGGCAGATGATGTTAGCATAACGTGGCAACACGAAGGACACATGGTAAGAAAATTCAACATATCTAGGTTCCCTAATGGGTCAAATATAGGTGACATGTGTCACCTTAAATAAGGTGCCACGTGACCCAGATGATGTCAATATGACATACACTAATGATATGGAAGATTCTTGAAGTTTGTACCAAGGGGTTGTTTTGTGATTTGTTTCCCATGTACTCTGTTGTTAATATTAAATGAATAGAACATGCCCGAAACAATGAAAAAGGACCCAAGTCAGGTCTACAGGAAAATGGAATCTCTAAGCTAGTTGAACCTATGGGAAGTTGAGGGTCGAGGAGAACACTAATGCGTCACTGATGGAGCGAGGCAACCCATGACCTTCTAACCTCCTGACCAACACTAAATGACGTGCCCATGAGTTAGATGGATTTCTTGCATTATTGATGTCTTCACTAACTTTGTAATGCACTAGAGATATTGACAGTGTTAATGGCAACTACAAAGAATGGAGGCATAGGGTAACAGGGACCACAACTTGCAAAGATAATTTAATGGGCCTAGTTCAAACAAAACAATACTTCTATGATATTTCTTGCACGTCATGAGGAATTAAATGAAAAAGATGGCTAGCTGCAGAAGTGCTAATTACAAAAAAACAAAGCCATGCTTGAGGTATAGGTTGATCACTGTGATCAAATTGTAAGCTTGGAACATCTCATTGGAGTACACAATTTGACTGAGAATTAATTGTCAGCATAGGGAAACACTTAGAATTCCATTCTTTACATTAACTCAGTTGTCGTTACTAAGAAAAAAAGTTACAACAGAATGGGGAGCCTTGATGAAGTGTGTAAGATGACTAAAAATACATTTTCAATATGGATGACACTCAGATAACCAATTAGCGACTCGATGCGAGTGCAATGGTTGAGTGAATTTAACCCATATTTAGAATTAAATATGGTGGAAGAGTGGAACAACCTAATAAAAGAACAATAAACCATTCCATGTTGTCACACACTATTAGGTACAAAACTACAGAGACAACATTGTTTACAACAAAACACAGGAACAAAATAGTGGAGTACCATTGAGAAAAGTGGGGGAATGTAGAATTATTGTGAGTTATAGAGTGCAACTTTGAGAGTGCGTGATTGACCCTAGTGTTAACTAAGAGAAATTGCATTAGAGGTCTGGCAAGACAAGCATTGGTTGAGTTGCAGAGAGCACAATTCAAAGGAGAACTGTTGAGTTAAAGAAAGGGGGCTAATAGTGCAGTAGATCAAATCTATATTATTGTGTTTATGTATTAGCCTCTATTTTCAATTTGAAAATTGTATGAAAAGTAGAACAATGGCTAGATCAGGTAGTGGCCTACATTCATAACAGGGAGGTTGGTCCCTCTTGGAAAGTGGTTTCCTGCTATCTAAAGGGGGTTGGGGCCTCCTATGAGTGGGTGCTCACAAACAACTTGATGTAATTAAGTGAGTGCTTGATTTACATAATAATAATAATAATAATAATAATAGTGTTAATAATATTTTTTTGTAGGGTATTAATAATAATTTGGCCCATAGGATTCACCTAAATAGAACCTGTTTTTTGAGTGTTAGTAAGTATAAAGAGGTTGATGGAGTAAATATTAAAAGATGTTTTAATTATTTACCATACCTCTGGTTTATTTATATTTATATTTATTTATCATATTTATTTTATTTACCTTAGCATTTGGCCCATAGGCTTGGTATATAATTAGATGTTGATTTCTAATCCTATTTGATATTTATGTATTTATTCACCATACCTCTTTTATAAACATGATATTTGGCCCATGATTAATAATTATTCATTCTATGGTATTTGGCCCATAGGCTTCACCTAAATAAAGCCTCTTTTTTGAGTTTTCATAAGTATAAAGAGATTTATGGAGTAAATATAAAATGAGGTTTTATTTATTTACCATACTTCTTTTTTGAGTGTTCATAAATCTCTTTATATTTTAAATTTATGTTGTGTTTATAAATAATAATAATTAAATTGATTTTTAAATAGGGCTGAAATTAGGTTAAAAATGTAATTTCCTTGAGAGGCACCTTCCAACTCATTATGGTAGAGATGTTGTAATGTCCTATAAACATTTTGACTATGGGTAGAGTGTGATTTCCCCAAAAAGCTATAATTATTTTTATTTACCACATTAAAAATAGACTAAATTTTATGTATACAGTTTTGAATTTAGTATTAAATTTGAAAATTATAAAAGAAACTATTTTTTTTTTATGTTAACAAATCTTGTAAATTTTCATATCAAGAAAGTTAAGATAGGTAGTTTCCTAACCCTAACTACCTCCCTGATTACGAATTCTACAAGGAAAAGGACTCAGAGGGTGAAAACGACACCTAAGAGAACCAAGGAGAGGAGGGAGGGGTTTTGTGCTTAGAAGTTAGGCATAAAAGTAGCTAAATCTTGTGGTGACCAGATAGCAGATGCACTATTGAGAAAGCTTGCAAGGAGTTATTAATCTTGTAGGCAATCTCAGGGAGAGACTTGGACCTAAAAGTAAGTCTCAAGGTTGGGAGGATTAAAATTTTTTATATGTAGAGGTGATTTTTACAATTGGACTCTTTTTGTTTCTTTACAAAACTCAGGTAAGTAAAACAATTTTGAGAAACGTCTGTTACGTGTAAATTAATAGAGTAAATATTTAAGTTTTGGAAAAATTATTGTTGTTACAAGAAAAGCTTGAAATTTAGCATGTCGAATTAATCTTACCCTGTTACGTATAAATTAATAGAGTAAATATTTAAATTCTAGAAAAATTACTGTTGTTACAGGAAAAGCTTGAAATTTAACATGTCGAATTTATCTTACCCTGAAAACGGGGAGTAGTTTTCATTCATAATTTATGGTAGAGAATGTTGATAGTTCGGGCATAAATGCAAATTGTAGCACTGATTTAGAAAATAACATAAAACTACATACAACAGAAAAGATTTTCTAAATATACTAGGATGATGCAAACAATCTATAGATGCATTTATAGTCTATTGACAGAGTCAAGAATGTAATAAGTACCAAACCATATATTTGTTACAGAGAAAGTATGGTTGAGGCCTAATTCAATGTTACCTCACAATTTATATGTATGCATGCATGTCGAGTCCCTGTTAGAAAACCTGCGAATATATAACCTTCCGGTTCATCTTAATAACAACAAAAACTTAAGGGTTTTCGTAAAATGGGAAAAGGAAAATAAAGTAGAAACAACATAATAACTAGACCTGTAGGTCGTGAAACGACTGTAGGCTAGGAAGGAACCCCACTCTAAGCCTTCTGCCTATAATTAACAACCTAGATATTGTACTAAATATATCAAAAATTAAAACATAGAATTTCAAAGTTGAAAACTTCCAAAGGGGATAAGTATGAACATAATCGAAATTATTGCCTTTCTAGTGGGTATAAAAGTAAAGTGAGAGTTACAAAAACAATAACCAGAACAAAATCTTTTACTCATAGCTTATATAAATATGCACATCAAAACGTGGGATAACACAGAATGACTTATAATAGCCCTAAAGGATTATTTGAACTACTCACTCTTATACAAAAGATTTCCAGAGTCAACGAGCTCATTAAAACAAGCACTGAATGAAAACTCGAGAGCTATTAACACATCAAAATAATAGTGTTGTCAATAACATTAAAGACCATTCTGATGAACTCCAGAAAGGACGCTGGATAAACCCTAAGGCCATAATCATTGCCCGAAGGCACATCAAGACTATCTTTAAAACTCAAATATACATAAACAGAATGAACATATAATTCCCGTAGCCACCATTCAGGAGAAGAATCCTCTTATGCATGTATTGGCTACAAACCGAAGTAATAGACCAACACTCTGTTACAAAGAAAAAGAAACCACACAATAATACCTTTGGGATGAGTCTGTAAGACTCTAACCAACCAAATGATACCACAAGCTAAATGGTGAACATACCCGAAAACCATTAAGGAGTCATGTGTGTAGAACTCAGAGGAATTCAGTGGAACCCATCTTGGTAATGTCTTTGAAAAACACTGAGACCTCACCTAAAGACCTGCATACATTAGAAACAAGAGAAAACCCATCAAGAAATAGCATTTTGGCCATAAAACAAGTGAGTTCAAGTATTACAAAGAGTGTGGGTGAAGATTTCCTGTAGGGGAAATGAATAGGTAGAAGCACCATCTGTTTCGTATCTTTAATAAAGCCATGGATGAATCACCATATCCATTTCATTCCCGAATGAAACCCTGTTGCATAGAACCAGAAAAGAAAGAGCACAAGACTCAGATAGTAGTAATGAGACGAAACCTTCGTAAAACCACAACAAAGACTCCAGATGGACTGTAGACTGTTAGATTTGAGTATGGTCGGATCATCGTCCAAATAGTGAAAGGAACAAGGCAAGAGGGACAACTAGAGTGTGCATGGCGATGAGACCTGCTCTTGCCACACCTCGTCACAGAGCCATTAAACATTTTCTTAATTCCAATGAATGAAAGGACTCTGAATACATATGTAATTTCATTGAAAAATATGCACAGTAAGGACTTAGTACTAGAATTAAATTTGAATATATGTTTGTACTGCATAGAATTAAACCAGCCATAAACATTAATGGTTAAATAAACTTCCAGATCAATATTTGAATGCCTTCACCCTCTTTATAAGGATTAAGGTGAATATGTAATAATTTTTTTTTACTATGGTTATGTTAAAGTGTATGGAGATGTGACAAGTGGTATCAGAGCCAGGGTTATCAAACTAAGGCCTCTGGATAAAAATTTATTTATATAAAAAAACTAATGACTGATAGTGTTTTTTGAAACTCAACAAAAGGAGGAGGAGAAGCGACCATGAGAAGGACAGATAACACTCCCCACAGAAACATGACAGGATTAGGACCTGCAACTTTCGTGGAAACCAACCTAAAAGTATGGGTGCAGTTAGGAGAACAACCCCAAAGTGCCAATCCTACAATACTGGAGACTATGCAAGAATTAAAAAGTGAGATGGCCCGATTACGAGCTGACAATGAAAGGTTAATGTTAGAACAAGAGAAGATTATGAAAAGTCTGTCAGCTAAGAAAAACAAGCATCAGCTGATGCCTAGTCCAGAACATAGGCACATGAGCGAAGAGCAAGAATACCGAGTAGAGTATGAGGAAACAAAAGGCGGGGAAGAGAATCAAGAGGAAACGTCAAATAACGCCTCAGACGATAAAATGAAAAAGAGAGAAAGGACAGAGCTACAAGGGGAATTTAGGAAGATAAAGTCGCCCCTCTTTGACAGAAAACAAGAAGAGGCAGCAAAGGCTTGGCTCATTAATATGAATAAATACTTCCAACTATATGAATATGAACACAATCTAAAGGATCGCCTGGCCATTTTCCAGCTACAAGGGAAAACTACCCTATGGTGGAAGGAGGTAAATACTATGCGAAGGGTGGATGGACAAAGTATAACATGGGAAAAGTTTCAAAGATATTTTAAGGAATGATATCTAACTGAACATTTCTATAATGAGAAAGCAAAATAATTTCACCAACTACGTTTAGGACAACTAACAATGGATGAGTTCATCACCAAATTTACCTCCTCACTCTGATACGTTCCTTATATACAAGAAGAAAAGGAAAAAGTATAACAATTTATCAGTAGTTTACCATTGTACATGAAAGAACATATTGAGTTTAACAATCCGAAAACATTGGCGGAGGTCATTTGGAAGGCCCAGATCTGTTATCAGCAAATTCAATAGAAAGGATAAGTGTTGGGAAGGAAATGGATTGATAGAAAGGGAAATAATTTTTTTATTGGTAATAAAGGGAACAAGAACAATGATAACAGAGGACCTCCTAGAGGTTAGATAAACATGAATCAACAGAGAAATCAGACTAGATTTCAACTTCTGAATGAACCCAAAACTAATGAGCAATTCGGAAGAACTAAAGTTGAAGTAGAAACAAGACATCCAGTACAATGCTGGGGGTGTGGAGGGCCTCATTACATTAAGAACTGTCCTAACCAGAGGGGTGCTAATTAGATTTCATAGATTCAGGAGGCATCCATAGTAGGAGATGTAGCCAAGAGTATTCCAAAGATCAACGTTGCCCTTGACGATCATCAGGCAGAATACCAACCAACTATGGTGGAATTCGAAGGTAACATGTTTGATAATGCTATATCTGTTCTAATTGACCCCGGAACTACATTGAGCTATGTTAGTCCTAAAATAGTCGAGCTGTGTGGTTTACAAGCTGTCAAGTTTAAAAATCCCTGGTTAGTACAGTTAGCAACAAGGTAAAAGAGACGTGCGTTGGCTAAGTTCAACAACTACCCTTTAGAAATAGCAGGACAACCTTTAGTGGTAGATTTAAAGATATTACCTCTAGGGTCATATGATGTTCTGATAGGCATGAACTAGCTAGAGAAGCAATAGTCCCTTATAAACTATAAAACAAAATCCATCTGTTATATGGATGAGTAGGGAAACAAACAAGAGATTGAAGGCATTCCAAGACCATTAAAATTGCAACCAATAACCATTGCTCAACTAGAAAAATGCATCTAAAAAGGGTGCCAGATTTCCACGATTCAGGTGGGATACACCAAATCGAAGGATAATATGTGTCCTTGGAAAGTATCCTTGTAATACAAAATTTTCCAGATGTATTTCTTGAAGAAACTCCAGGGTTACCTCCAAAAAGAGACATAGGTTTCACCATTGAATTAATACCAGGAGCAGCCCCGGTGTCCAAAGCTCCTTATCGCATGAGTATACAAGAACTCACAGAGTTGAAAATGCAATTACAGGAGTTATTGGATAAAAATTATATTCATCCAATTATCTCGCCTTGGGGATCCCCCATACTATTTTTCAAAAAAAAGGACAAGATCCTATGAATATGTATGGATTATCATCACATAAACAAGATGACCATTAAGAACAAGTACCCTTTACCTCACATAGGTGAACTATTTGATCAAGTAAAGGAAGCCATAATGTTTTCAAAGATTGATCTACAATCAAGATACCATCAGATCCAAATCAGGGACAAAGACATAGCTAAGACAACCTTTAGGACCAACTATGGACATTATGAGTTCATGGTGTTACCCTTCGGGTTGACCAATGCCCCCGCAACTTTTATGTGTCTAATGAACAACATATTTCATTAATACTTGGATAAATTTGTATTAATATTTACTGATGACATACTGATTTATTCCCGAAATATTGAGGAACATAAAGAGCACTTAAGGATAGTGCTACACACTCTCAGGGAACACTAATTATACACCAAGTTCAGCAAGTGTGATTTCTTGAAAGAGAAGATTCAATACTTAGGCCACATCATTACCAAAGATGGAATTTTTGTAGACCTAGAAGAGATAAAGCCCATAATGGAATGGCCAGTACCAAGAGACGTGGTGGATATAAGGTATTTCATGGGATTGGCCAGGTATTATAGATGATTTGTTGAAGGATTTTCCAGAGTAGCCTATCCTATTACCTCCCTACAAAACAACGGAAAAATATTTAAATGGACAATTGAATGCCAGTAGAGCTTTGAAAAACTCAAACATTTACTAACCACTGCTCCAATTCTAAGCATAGAAGATCTAGGAAAGGACTATGTGGTGTGTACATACAGTAGCAAGGAAGGGGTAGGTGGTGTTTTAATGCAAGAAGGTAGAGTAATCACCTATGAATATAGGAAATTGAAGGAGCATGAACAAAAATACTCATCTTATGACTTAGAATTAACAACCATTCTTCATGCACTAAAAATGTGGCAGAATTACATGATGGTTGAGAAATTCCCTCTAATGACTAACCATCACAGCCTGACTAATTATTTTAAGCAACCCACTCTAATTGCCAAGCAAGCCAGGTGGGTAGACTTTCTAAGTGGTTTTGATTTCAAAATCAAACACTTGAAAGGAAAACAAAATTAGGTAGTTGATGCCTTAAGTCGAAAGGTACGTTGTCTTTATGAAATTTCTTATAGTGAGGTGCGAACCACATTCAATGAACTAATCAATGAAGCAGCCAAACTAGAATAGCAGTTTTTAGGCCAACAAGCTCAAATTACAAACATCCATGAATATTAGCTAGGATATCAAATGAATCCTACAGGTATGTTGATTTATAAAAACAGATTATATGTGCCTAACCAAAACAACATTAAGGATTTGAAATTAGATGAATATCATAAGAGCCCCTATACACGGCACCTGGGGTACCAAAAACTAATTACTACACTCCGCAAGGAATACTGCTGGACGGATATGAAAAATAATGTAGTGGAATATTTAACTCGTTGCCTAGAATGTTAGCAGGTAGAAACAAAACACCAACATCCTACTAGATTACTGCATCCATTACCAATTTCAGAATGGAAATGGGAGACTATCTCCCTCGACTTCATCATGGGGTTACCCAAATCTAAAAAGAAAAATGATTCCATAATGGTAGTAGTGGACAAATTGAGAAAATAACCTCATTTTATACCAGTGCAGTCTACATATAAGGCGGTACATATTGCCAACATATTCATGCATAATATTTTCAGATTACATGGGCTACCAAAGACTATAATTTCTGATCGGGATGTGAAATTTACATCAACATTTTGGAAAGCTTTGTTTGAAGATTCAGGTACACAGTTAAACTTCAACATCGCCTATCACCCTCAGACGGATGGGCAGACAAAGTGAGTGAATCAGGTGGTAGAGGACATGCTACAAACTTATGTGATGCAACAAACCTCAAAATGGGAAGATTACTTACATCTAGTCGAATTCGCTTACAACAATGGCTATCATACTTCCTTACAAATGAGTTAGTTTGAAGTTCTGTATGGGCGTAAATGCTGCACACCATCTAGTTGGGGAGGACCCAAGGACAAGTTAATGCTACGACCCAAAATGTTGCAGCAAATGGAAGAAATGGTTAAGAATGTTCGTTCCAATTTAAGGGCCACTCAAGATCGACAAAAGAACTTATACGATTGAAAAAAGAGTTTCTGAGAATTCCAAGTAGGGGATCATATGTATGTGAGGGTACGTGCTAAGAGGAGTACCTTAGAATGGAGTGGTTGCGTGAAATTAGCACCTCGCTTTTACGGTCCATTCCAAATTTTGGCACGGGTGGGGCTAGTGGCTTACCAACTAGCCTTGCCTAGCCATATTCGAATACAAAATGTTTTCCATGTATTTGTACTAAAAAGATATGTTTACGATCCTAAACATATAATCAATTGCCAAGATATTCCTGTAATGGAATTTTATCTAAGCAAGCCAAATAAGAAAGTTATAAAGATAACAACTGACAAAATTTATTTGTCTATGCAGGTCGAAGCAGAAGGATAATTCTTGGTCGAACCTCTGGTTATACTCGATCAGAGAGAAGTAATGCTGTGAAAATGAGTTATCACCCAGGTTAAGGTGCAATGACAACACTATGGGCTGGATCAGGCCACCTGGGAGGATGAGCAGTTCATGAAAGAAGCCTTTCTGGGTCTGTTTTCAGCAGAAAAACATCGAGACGATGTTTGATTTTAGGGGGCGAGATGTGATGTCCCCAGAAATGTATAATTATTTTTATTTACCACGGTAAGAAGAGATTGAATTTTATGGATACAATTTTGAATTTACTATTAAATTTGAAAATTATAAACGAAACTATTATTTTTTATGTTAACAAATCTTGTAACTTTTCATATCAAGAAAGTTAAGGCAGGCAGTTGCCTAACCCTAACTACCTCCCTGATTATGAATTCTCCAAGGAAAAGGACTCAAGAGGGTGAAAAGGACACCTGAGAGAACTGCGGAAAGGAGGGAGGGGTTCTGTTATGAAACCAGGTCAAAAAAAATATAGAAAAGATAGATCAACGCCTTAGAATTCAACCTCTTTGAGGGGGCAACCTCATTTACATTACATAAATGAACAATTCTTGGATGATTCAAATGAAAAAACCTCCTTTCTATATATAGGAGTCTAAGGAGTCACAATATAACCCAGCAGACCTAACAATAATAATATAAAGCCACAAAAATAACAATAGAGGGATTCTATGGGGCACAGTAATAACAATATGGGGACAATAGGGGCACAACAATATTAATAAGGGGTACAACTACCATAGTAATGGGGTAATCACTAGTATTATAGGACCCAACATGCCCCTCTCCTTCAAAAAAAGTGTTGTCCTCAACGCTTGAGTAGTTCTGGATGCTTCTGTATAAAATTCTCATCCTCCCATGTGGAATCTTTAGCGGATAAGTTCTTCCACTTGATAAGATACTCCGAAATTGATCAATTTCGTAGCTGTCGAGTTCTTGCTTCTATGGCTACTTCTGGTTCTAATATAATTTTTCCTTCCTCGTAAAGTTCTAGAAATATTGTTTGAACTGGGAGCTTGTCACCTATAACCTTATTTAAACATGAAACATGGAAAATTGGGTGCATTCGAGAAGCTGTAAGAAGCTCCAATTTGTATGCCATAGTACCAATCTTTTGCAACACCTTCTACGGACCATAATACTTTGGTGATAATTTATCATCCTTCTTAGCTTGCTTGAGGGACATTTTCTTATATGGTTGTAACCATAGGAATACCCAATCACCTACATCAAAACTTCTTTCGCTACGATGTTGATATGCCTGTTGTTTCATTCTATTTTGCGCCAACATGAGGTTATCATTTAAGAGTTGGAGGACTTATTGTTGATGTTTGATGTGATGTTCCACTGCTTGAACCTTAGAATTTTCTCTTGAATGTGATATGATGGATGGTGGTTGATATCCATAAAGTGCCATAAATGGGGTCATTTTTGTTGTTGTATGGAAGGAAGTGTTATACCACCATTCAGCCAGAGGCAACCATTTGACCCATTATGTCTATTTA
>APFE030879798.1:0-60076 GCA_000404065.3 Pinus taeda
AGTTGGGTAAAATGAAGTCCCACATTCCATGGCATTCGACAACTTCCTCTTCTTCGGGTTCGTCAGATGGTAAGACTGTTTCATCTTCTTCTTCCTCTTCAGGATCTGAGTCTGCATTAGATATAACATTTGGTGGTTTTGACTCAGGTTTCTTAAAATTTCTAAATGGCTTCTTTGTTGAAGTTTATGCTACTTGTTTTTTGATTTCAACCATTTCATTTAACATTGTTTTGAGGACCAATTGTAGACCCTCCATATCATATGGATCTATAGGGTTTTTTTCTTTGAATCATCTTTAAAAGAAACTTCTTTGGATTTTCTATCTTCAAGTCCAGCTTTCTTTTCTAAAGCAATAATGCGTTTCTCTACAGCAAGCGCTTCTTTCATGTTTTCAGCTAAAGTTGGTTTTGCAGCTCTATATACAAAAATGGCTATATTTGAAGGTAGGGCTGTTATATACCATTCGCTTCTGATTTGCTCAATTGGCTTAGAGTCGATTGGAATCTTATTCAAGAGTTTATTGAATCAGGAGTTGAATTCCTTGATAGGTTCTCTAGATTCTATCCTAAGATTCGAAAGATCATTAATTAATGTCGCTAAAGATCTATCATCACCATACTTAGTGAGAAACTGCTCTTGAAAAATGTTCCAGCTGGTAATGGATCCAGAGAGTAGGGAGAAATACCAAGACCCAGCTGATCCTTGTAAAGTATAAGGGAAAAGCCTAACGACAACATCTTCCTCTGTTACTCCTTTTAGATTAATTGATAACATGAAATTGTTAATATGTTCTTCGACTAGTGTTCCAGCATCTAGATTAAATTTCAACAACCATTTCTCAGGAAAATCTAGTAATGGATGTAATGGTGCAGGCATAGTGACTGCACCAGGACTATTCCATGGATTCTAAGCCATCGTAGAACTAATAACAATTGATATTACCGATGAAATTCCAGGTGTTTGGGGAGGAGTTGGTATTGAAGATTGAATAGGTTGGGATGTTGAAGTTGGTGATCCTTGTTGAACAACAATGTGTAATGGAGGAGTGGATGGTTGACTTCGCACTGGAGAAGATGAAATGGAGGATGATGAAGAAAAGGTCTCACTGTCAGATCCTTCAGTGTTCTTTTTAGCCTTTTTCCTTTTTGGTAAAGGCAACTTAGTAGGTTCAATACCGAGCTTTCCGCTTTGAAGTCTGGTGAGAGGGTGAGGTAGATTAAATTGCGAAGTCTCACTGCCTTGAGATACTTCAGATTTCTGTGGTGATATCGAAAAGCCTTGAAGTTTATGGATGAGAGACTGAACTTCAGGAGACTCAGGACTTAATCGATCTGGAGTATGATGGGATTGAGTAGTGGTAGTTGATTCCTCTTCTTCTCGTTTGAATACTGGTGTTCCAGAATGCAAACGGGAGGTCCGAGGTAAGGTGGAGGGATATTTTCTCTCAGAATGGTCTATAGGTTTTGATTTAATCGCCATTCATAGTTCATGCCCTCCTTCTAGCGCCAAAAATGTTGATGCCTCGAAAATCGTTGCAACAACATCGAGGATAACCACCCGGTCTGGACCTTAATGCAGCTCCTTTTCTGTTTGGTGTGGTGGCTCTGACTGGAAATAATGGGACCAGTTTCCCAATGATGAATAAAAAGGGGATGGATAAATGAGTGATTTTCTAATAAAATGGTAATGGATGAATGATTTAATCTAAAAGTAAAAATATGAATAACTATCCTATCCTGAGAAATTTCTGTTTTTAGTGTAACGTTTGATAATCTTTATCCACAAACAAGCATATAGATGACTCTATTTGGTAAACAAATACATTCATTCATATAATAATTACTTTGCTCAAATAGTTGAACAAAGTAATCAATAAAAATGATTACACTTATCTTTTATATATCACTGATACATATATGATTAAAGAATAACATTCCTTAAACATCCAATAGTGAAAAATATAAGGAGTGATGTTGAAAACACATACATATATTCAATGGTAGAAAGAGTAATCAAATGATAATTCACATAAAAGAATGAAACAAGATCATAGATAATAGTACCATATGTGCTATAAATCATTCCCAATATCAATCACATTCCTTTTTTCAGCTTAGAGATACTTTCATATCAAGGCAATAGTGCACATCCCATAAAAGCTTTCTTCGTTAGAATTTGGAATACTGGCCCAATCTTTATAAAAAATATACCGGAAGCACAATAGTGCAACTTCCAGGTTTGAGTCTTATACAAGAATTGAGGATCCTTTCTAAATGCATGGAAGGGTATATAAATACTAATTAAACTAACTAACTACAAAAATAAAATGCTATTTAATTGGTACAACTGAGTCTTGAATATCTTCTCCACAGCAAGTTTGTTGGTAGTCGGCAGCATGATTCATCATTTCGGCTGTTCTCCGGTTTGATCTGAGTTGGCAGATTGCAAGCATCGGTTCCAGTTCTGGAGGGTGGCTGAGATGAGAATGGGGTTGAGCTGAGTATGTGGCATCATGTATTTCAGGAATGATATGACCGATCACTTCATTTAAACACTTGAGGGCGGCCCTTTGACTGTATGGTTTTACTAAGAAAAACCAATAGGTATCCCAAGTTAAACTTTGGATGCCTGCGATTAACCTTCCAGTCTTCTCCACCTCTTGATTGCATGCTTGCTCCAATGTCTTAGCTGACAGCAATTTACCTGGGGTACATTGTGAAATCATACTAAATAGATAGAGAGTGTTATTGATTAACTCAATTAAGTTACTTGTAGATAATCTACATCTGGAAACCTCTCTCTCTGCTTTCATCAGCTATGACTGCCATTCTAAGAACAAGATCTCCTTGTGTGATTCTAGGACTTTGGGTAGATTTACTGCCTGCCCCTCATTGGTGTCTTGCCAAGCAAGAAATTTTGTCAGGGTCTTGCCGACCTGTTCCAAATCCTGTCTAGCATCAACTGATTTGTCAACTACTGATGTCGTTATATCACAAAGGGGCTCAAATAGAGAAATGTTATGACATAACAGTCTTAACTGTGTCACTAATGCCTTGTTAATTTTTAGTGCTTCAGCTCTGAAATCGACAGGTTGTGGAAGACTCTTGAACTTCTCTACTTGTAGTGACAGCTGAGCGATTTGCTCATCTTTCGTTTTCACCATTAGTTCATTCATTGTCTTTAACCTGGCCAATGCTTCTGATAATTCTTTCTGCTTTTGTATTGCGCTTGAGTCTATTCTCTGTTTTTCTTCAAGTAACTACTTATTCAATTGATTGTTTAATTGCTGTTGTGTTGATAATCATTGTTCCAACTGTTCAACTTTTTGTTGTGCTTCGGACAGCTGTGTTTGCAACAAAGCAATTGCTTGGTCCTTTTCTTTGAGTAGATTACTCACTTCCGATGCCTTGTCCATAGTGGCTGCCAAATAAGCTCCGACATACTGAGAAAGCTTCGTTAGGTCGTCGGAAGGGTCAAACTCTTCTTTCCAAACTACATTAACTGTCTCTGTTTGTTCTGGAAACAGGGAAGGTTGATCAATTCTTCTCCTTTTCCACTGTCTTTTCACTACAACCCTGTGTTTTGGACTGTAAAAGACATGTAATGGAGGTATGCCTTCCACCTGCAAAATAATTTGGTTGGAGGGATCTTTTGGAATTATTTCTAAATCCGTGCTAGGGGGTAGGCCGCTGGTTCCTTCATTTGGAACCTTTGTTGACGCTGTATCCTGTGTATCTGTTACTTTGGGTGTATTGGCACCTTTTGGACCTTCCAGATTGCTTATAATGGAGTCAAATTGCTGCCATTCTTGGAGTAGTTTAGGATCAATCTGGGTATCCACATTGACATTTTCGCTGCCCTTATCCTACTCCTTTTTCTTCTCTTCCTCGTGCTCTTTCTTATTCTCTTTCTTGAGAATCTTTGATGCAGTTGGAGGTTTGTCAATGAGTTGCTGTTCAGGCTCACTTGATTGTGTTGTCGGGGCAGTAGCTAATAAGTCTAGAGGTAGAGTTTGCAACCTCTGTTCTCTGAGTTTATTGAATTCTACTAGCCCTTCATCGTTATATCTCATTTTGTCCAGTGCTTGTACCTGGAATAATGACTCTGCCGAAGAAAACAAGTCATCAAAATCATCTTCCTTATGATCAAACCTTGTGAGTTTGGCCTGCTCAAGCACATTATAGACAACTTTCCTTGGATCGAATTGCCTATTAGGAATGGTTGCAAGGTTTAACATGTTTATTTTCTCTGCTTCCTTCTCCGCATGCTTGTAGTCGTGCAAAGTATAAACACCGCGTCTCAAAAGAAAAGTAGGCCAAGCCTGCTTTTTTGAAATCCTAAGAGTCTTGGATGTTCCTGCGTTCGTAATTTGATAGGCTAATTCTCGGGCTAACAACTTGTCAGGTATGTACAGAGGAAGGACATGAGGTCCTCCAAGGCTACCAAAAACCCTTATGTATGTGAACTTATCCTCCCCAAACTAGTTTCCTAGAGCGGTTAGGTCAATCTCTTCTTGTGAAGAAATCTTTGGGGCAGGCTTGTCAAAAATGGCACGGTAAATATGCAACATAAAACCATTACAGATTTGGTATAGGTGGTCCTTATAGTGTGCTTTCCACAGCTTTTGAAGATAAATGTGAATTGGCATGGGGTCTTGTGGAGTCCATCTCCACCCCAGTATAGGAAATTCAGAGTTGAAACAAAGAGTATTTAAAATATAAGCACTAAAATAAAATGGAGGAATAGTCCTATCGGTCACGCGAGTTTTATTTCTAAACTCAAGAATTGCAGTGGCTAGTTTATCTGACAATATATTTCCCCAATCCATTATCTCACTGTTAACTGCTGCTTCCATTAAAGGAACCATTTCAATAGTGAATTTTGCATAATCATGTAATCCCCAAATCCTACGTATCATTGCCCTGGCATAACAGTAAGGAGAACATAATGAATCTACAGATTACTTACTTGAAGATTCATGTTTGTGCCTTGCGGGGTTCTGGCACCTTTAGACAACACAGGTTTAAAAATGTAAGGGCCCATCCATAATGGTTCAAGCTTCCCTGCTCCCAATTTATTAGAATCCTAATCATAAAGCAAGACCAGGTCACCTTCTGAGAAGACACAAGGCTTGATATTTCTATCATATTGTGCCTTGATGTGTTTCTTATGAGCTTCATCCGCCAATGAGGTGTTACGACGGGTTTCATCTAGATGGATTAATTCTAAGAAACGTGCTTCTTCTTTAGAAGTATCGGGTAGTTGGTCGATTGCGAGTTTAAGGGACAGAATTTCGCATTAGATTGGTAAGATTGCTTCCAAACCATACACCAACTGAAAAGGTGTAAATCCGGTTGCATTTCTCACCGAGGTTTGATATGCCCACAAAGCCGAGTACATGATTAAATGCAAATTCCTTTTATGGACTCCAAGCATTCTTTGCAACGTGCGTTTAAGGACTTTGTTGATTTCCTCAACTTGTCCGTTAGCTTGCGGGTAGTATGGAGTAGAACTATCATGTGACAATCCTAATTTGGTAGTTAATTCAACCATCATGTGGTTACGAAAATGTGACCCATGATCTGTAGCTATAACTTGTGGTACACCAAACTTGGAAACTATGTGGTTAAAAAAAAGAGAGCAGATGCTTCGCCACTGTTGTTCAATGTAGGAATTGCCTCGGCCATTTGGTAAAATAGTCAACAATGACTATAATATACCCATGCCCCCCAGCCAAGGTGTGGTTACATGTCATAAAATCAATGCCCCATTTTGCGAATGGGCCAACAGCAACGACTGGATGCAGTGGTGTAGGTGGGAATTTAGTTTGACGATAAAAAATCTGGCAAGCATGGCAACTTCTGACAACAAGAATGCAACCTTTGAATATAGATGGCTAGAAGTAACCAACTCGTAGAATTCTTTGTGCAGTTGCATAACCAGAAAAATGCCCCCCACAAGCACCTGAATGACATTCATTCAAAGCTTTCTCGACCTCCTCATGAGTAAGGAACCTACGTAAGATCGTACCAACACCACGATGATAAAGTGTATCACCAATGATCAGATAATATTTGGCTTGGTATCGAGTATTAGGCCGAAAAGCTTGGGTCTGGAGATAGACCAGTATATCTCCATACCATGGATCACTTGACGAAATCAGAAACAGAGACTCATCCAAGATTGATGCTTCTAATGTTAAATCATTGGAGGACGAGGGAAGATCACAAAGTAACTCAGCAAAGATGAGAGATTTCTTTGATTTTGATTTGATGAATTCTAAATAAAACTCCTGCAAGATAACTATCCATTTAGAATATTTGCCCCCCCAGCAATTGACGTGACAAAATGTTGTCATAGGGTTGCAATTTGATACAACGGTAGTTTTGTGAAGGAGGATGTAATGACAAAATCTTTGTACGGCTTGAATGGCTGCTAAGGCTAACTTTTCAACATATGAATCTTTGCTTTCTGTATCATTGAGATTACGACTTAAATAATAAATAGGATGTTCAGTTCCACTTTCTTATTAAACTAAAACCATACCAATGGTTGTATTTGCAGCGGCGAGATACAGGTAAAAGTCTTTTTAATAGTTTGGGGCATACATTAATGATGCTTTAATCAGGGAATCTTTGAGAGCATCAAAAGAAGCTTGTGCAACTTGGTCCTAATGGAGAGGTACCCATTTCTTCAATAGACGTGTATAACCTTTAGCTAATTCAGCATAGTTTGGAATGAACCTCCTTAGAAAGTTTGCCTTTCCTTGAAGTCTTTGTATCTGTAACAAATTTGAAGGTGGAGGCATGTCAAGGATTGCCTGAACCGTTATTGGATTGAGTCGAATTCCGTCTTTCAAAACTACAAATCTGAGCAATCGACCAGAGCCAACACAAAACACACATTTGTGCGGATTGAGTCTTATCTTATAGTGTCGACATCGTAAAAATATTACTATAGAATGTTGCGGATGATCAATCCGTTTTCGCGAATGAGTAGGAAAATCATCAAGATAGGGTTGGATAATGTGTTTGATGTCATGGAAGGCATAGTTCATCACCCTTTGAAATGTAGCCCCTGCATTCTTCAAACCAAAAGGTAGCTTTCAATATGCGAATGTGCCCCACAGACATATAAAGATAGTTTTTGATTGGTCATGTGGGCGGATATTTATTTGATTGTAGCCAGAAAATCCACCCATAAATGAAAAGATTTCACATCTAGCACATTCGTCAATAATCTGGTCGATAAAAGGTGTAGGATAGTTCTCCTTTGTACATGCTTAGTTTTCATCCTTATAATCGACACACACATGAATTGTCCCTTGTTTTTTCATCACTGAAACAATATTAAATACCTAATCAGTAAGAGGTACAGGGAAAAAGAAGCTAGCACACAAAATTTTTTCAACCTCTGCTTTAATAGTAGCGAATTTTTTAGGATGAATCGGTCGAAGGCGCTGTCAAACTGGTTTGACATCAGGGTACATTTTAATCTCATGTTCAACAATGCTTGAGTCGATGCCCGACCTCTCCTCATAAGACCATGCAAACACATCTTGAAATTCACGAAAAAAAAAGCACAGTAATTATCTAGTTCCAATGGAGAACAAGATTTGCTGACATGAATGTTTTCTACAATGTTAGGCTTGGTCGAAATGTTTATAGAAATCATTTCTTCTATGTTAGACAAATTACGCTCAGAATCTACAGCGTTTACAGAATTCGACAAGAAGTCAACGATCGATGGATGGTTTAGTTCATTTAAATAATCTTCATTGTCATCTCGAAGATAGGAACAATGATGATAATATCTCCATGGTGTGTCTCCTATCATCATTGATTGGACGATTCCTTCATCCGTAGAATGTATACGTGAAAAAGGATCCGAAGAGGTACCATATTCTAATGACCTATCTACCCATGAAATTTTTGAGTGAGGATTAGGGTTTGCCGCACAAGCCCGAAAATTTGATTGCTATATCGATTTGATGGGGCTTGGCGGCATTGCCTCACCATGACCATCACTTTCAAAGTAGTTGGAAATCTTCTTAAAATCAGATGATGCAGAAGAAATCATGTTGCAAGTCTCCACTATTGCCACTTCTGCTAAACCAGATGGTGACGGTAGGGTAAAAGTGCCTATCAGGGAAGGATATTTAAGGAGACCTACTCCAACATTCTGAAGTGATGGTGAGTTTCCGTGTATCAACGGAATGCTTCCCATAGCTGGTGAACTATTGGAAAAGAAGGATAGCTGATTGATTAGTGTGATTCCACCCTTGAAAGGAAATGCAATTGTTTGAAAGTATGTGGAAACAATAACAGCCGTAGCATATACCCAAGGCCTTCCTAGTAAAATGTTGTAATCAAGGAGTCCGTCAACCACCTCGACCTCAATGTTTACTGTTTTGTTTCCTAGTTCAATTTTCTGGTTACTTAAAATCCCATATGCACTGTATGTTCTTCCATCGAATGCTTTTAATGTAGTTGGTGATCGTGACAAGGGCGGTGAACCAAGAGTTTTCTAGCAGTTGATGGACATAATGCAAGTAGATGCCCCCTCATCAATAATAGTTCGATGAACATTTTTATTGAGAGCTTTAACTTGTATTAAGGAAGCTATTTGCGCCAGTAACTATGGTGTATATCTCGCATGGTTAAAAACCACAAGATTTGAATTTGTGCGATCGATTCCACCTGTTGCTGACAATAAAGCTTGTTTCTGGGAGGGACAATTTTGCAACACCTCGAGTGTTGACATAGAGGAAGGTGATTGAGCTAGATCTTCCACTATATTATAGTTTTGAGCTGCTTGAGCACGAGGATTAAATGTTGATTTGTGCACAACTCCCTTTGGTGGATTTATTGTCAATTCAGGTACAATTGGTGGGACAACTTCTGATGAAGTCAAGGCCGAAGTACTAGGTGATCAGTAGCCTAGGTATTCGATGACGATAGATTTCCATAATATTTGTTCCTTGTTGACACCAAAACATCGTTTTGTGGATTTGCGATGGATAACATGAGTACTTGGGATGTGGAAGCATTATCAGTTGCAACCAAATGTATCTTTGGGGTTGGAAACAGATCTGTCAACACTGCTGAGGTATTTGAAGTCTTTAGAAGTTTAGAAACCTCAAAGCAATGTGGACAATCTCTTGTATAATGCTCATAATTACATATCAGACATGGAAAACGAGGTTTCCTGGCTGCAGTAGGGGATTCAAATGATTTCTCAAGAGTGGAATTTTCCTGATTCTTTTTGTTATTCTTCCCCTTTTTCTTACCTCCTGGTTGCTTTGAATTTTTGCCTTTTTCAGATGACATGGCATTAATCTCTGAGGCAAGAACATTTTCTGATGTATTTGCAGTTTGATTGGAAATAGCAAAAGTTTGACCAGATGGTCCTCTTGCCATATGTGTGCTTGAAGAACCGATCACACCGTCGTCGGCGTGAGATTCCCTACTCGATTTTAGAGGTGGAGGAACAGTGAAGGCTGGTCTAGGTGCATCGGGAATTTTATCATAGAGCGTACTGAATCATGTGTAGATCAAATCCAAGTATTGGGCACGCGCGATAACTTTCTCTTCTGTGACAACTCTACCTTTTAAAACATCCTTGGTGATAGATGGCAACAAGGACTTTATGAACCACTCAGCTAAAAGCTGATCGGGAACATATGTCTTAACCATTCAACGACGACGCCACCATTCATGTATATGATCTGATATATGGGTGGAGGTAGTCTATTTAAAGTTGGTCAAGAGTTCCGTTTTTGTTTCGTATCTGATATGTAATTAGAAGTGGGTCAAAAAGGTGGTGGCTAAAATGGTGAAGTTATTGAAAGAAGCTCTTGGTAATTCAATGTACCATTTAGCAACTAGACCAGTAAGCATTATTTAGAAAAGATAAAGTTTGATCAAATCATCATTCAAAGTATTGGATGAAAAACATAGATGAAAGGTCATAACATGATTCGATGGGTCTTCTCCAGGATTTCCATTAAACTTTGGAATATCAGATGGTAACTTATGGGGAATCACCAGCCACTAGGGTGCATATGCAATTGGATCATTAGTGAGCCGGTTTAAATATGGTAATTCTAAAGTTGCTACGAATGGAAACTGTCGATTCAAGTTGGGTTGAGCATACCCAAGATATGATGGAATTCCCTGTGCCATAGGTCTTTGCATACCAGCATAGGTCATCTGCATTTGGTAACCTTCGTAAGGTTGTTAGACAAAACCGGTATAAGGTGGTTGTTGATAACCATATTGGAATTGTGGTTGTCCATAACCTGCAAAGCTTTGTTGCCCAGGTCCTTTTTAAGCTTGATATTGACCAAAACCAGTTTGAGCTTGTGAACCAAATCCAAACTAGGGTTAGGACTGTTGGAATTGGGGTTGTTGGAATTTCGGTAGCCATGGTTGTTGAACTAATTGTTGCTGCCTAGTAATGAAAGATTGACCAAGTTGTGGATCAACTATACCATTGTAAGCCTGGGTCATTCCTGATAAAGGTATACTAACCTGAGGTTGTTGCCGGGCTCCAGAAACAAGTGGTTGTTGTATAACAACTTGAGAAAATTGAAACTCTTGACTTGAAACATGTGGTTGCAAGGAAGAAGGATTAGTTTGTATCGGTTGAGATACAATAGTTTGAGCTTGTGACTGTGGCACAGTATTAACAACAGGTGTAGTAGGTATATTGGACATGGTTTGCATTGGTTATGTTGGATACACAAGCCTTTGTTGGTCCAACATTACTGGTTGTCATTGAAAAACTCTAATTCCAGGTTGACTTGAATATTGTGGGAAATTACCATATGGTTGCCCTCCAGAATAGGGAGGATATGGTGAATAAGCATATTGCTCTCCATATGGCGGCAATCTAGTATTTAATGGATACATCGGTCTTTGGTGACTAGATTGCCCAAATTGATACTGATGTGCAGGATCAAATTGTTGAGTTCCCATTTGAGAAAAACCAGGTAGTATTCCCGACAAGCTTATGGGAGTTGACCATGGTGTAGAAGCGACTCCTGGGTGGGTTCCAGACAATGATTGGTAACCAATCAGGATGGATGATTCACCATATAGGTGCAACTCAAGTGTGGTATAAAACATCGAAGGAGTTACAACAGAAGATTCTGTTGTAGCTGCATCAAATGATATAGTCTTGGATGTTGACAGTTGTTCAACCATAGTTCACTGGTCCTAAAGATTCGACGGGAACTTGCAAGGAAGCAGGATCATGTGAAGTAAAGTAATCAAGAGTAGCAGGAAAAAGATCAATCCCAGTTCCAAAGGAAACGGGGTTTCGGGTGTGGAATCCTCTACTATCTCTTCTATGGCAATCAAATCTGGTGGAAGAGGTTAACCGCCAGGTCCGCAAAATATTTCTGATGTTGATGAAAGTGTAGTTTCAACAGTGACTGATGTCGAAGGGGTAACAACTTCTGAATGTTGAAATTTGAAGTCCAAATGTTTAGGTAAATGAATAATAGTTTCAAAGGGAGGTTTCTGAACAACTTCTGGTTCAGATGTAACTTCTATCTGAACTGGGATAGATTCTGGACCAACTCCTGATGGAGTTGTTTCAAGTTCAGAAGCACTTCCTGGTTGAACAATTTCAAATTGAGTATGAACTTGTTGTTGGACAACCTCGGTTACTGTTACACTATGGTCAATGCTAATGTCCTCAGGTAACTGCGAAACTTCCTCTTTAGGAATGGATGTACCTGAAATGGTTGGATAACTGGAGTCTCTGTAGCTATTGAAACAAATATTTCAAATAACCCAGATGAAGAACTAGGAGTTCTTGATGTACTAGACTTAGTTAAACGAGACCGCTTTGTTCGAATTGGTGTCACTTCGGGAGGCAAAGGTGGTTTACTCGCTATTCTCCAAAAACGACGAGGTTTGGTTTGACTTTCCTCCACGATTGCTGATTACTTTATCAACTTAAACTCAAGTAAGGAATAAGGATGGTATTTGTGGTCAATTAATTTTACGACACTGGAACACAACTTCGCTTTTTCAGTTTTAAAGAGTCAAGAAAAAGCAAAAGATTACTCTAGTCGCCTTTGATTTTTAATGAGCCTGAAAGGAAAAGTGCTCAGATGATCCTTTTAATTTTAAGAGTCGAAAATGAATGAAAGTGACTACTCTGGAGATTCTAAACAAGAGGGTTTACCAGACAAATCGTAAAACTACAATATACACCTTGGTGATAATGAAAGAGAAATTACCAAGGACTTTACGTACGACAGTCAATCTTCCCGAATGCCGTGTTCGGTGCATTACGATTGGTAAGGTGGTAGACTTGGCTTCCTAGGGATAAATGATTTCAACCTATTGGGGTCTCCAACTATATACGTGACAGTACATGGAGCACAAGTCCGTACTAGCACTTATTAGATCAAAGAGGTGGAATCACCCAACCTTCAGTGAAGACGACAACCACTAGGTTTAAAGACGCTGGAACACGTCTCTAGCCTAGAATTTTAGATGTTTTTCATTAAGTTCCAAAGCGTTGTTAGGTTAATTGATGTTTATTTTAAGTTGATATTGCTTAAAATTTTCCTTTGAAGGTTCATCGCGGAATGTGTTCTGAATTCCTAAGAATGCAACTAGAATGAGAAGCACCATTTTCGTTTAATTTCAACAATGAAAATCCTAAACTATGAGGGATAGAGCATAGAAATACTTTGTGAACAAACAACAAAGAGCACAAACTAATGCAATTCCATAACCATTCCTTTTAGCACACAAAATCAAACTCTAAAATGCAAATTGCATGTATTTCTTTTTAGCTTTTCTTAATGTGAATGATGCAATAAGAAAAACTAGTGCACAAACGATTCATAATTCTCTTCATACAAAAATGGTGATTGTGACAATTTCTTTCAAAGAGAAAGGAAGACTTGTACGTCACTTTCAATTTTGAAGAAATGAATCTTTTTGACACTTTGAATGAAAATCAAATCAAATGCACAAAATAGACCAATCGATTATCTATGAAGGAGGACTTTACGACACTTCACTTTTCGAAGAAAATGAGGACTTTACGACACTTTTCTATCGAGATGACAATCGATCAAAACTACTTTTCGACAATAGATTGCAAAAGATACAACAAATACACAAAAAACATTCAACAATCCAGTCTATGTAAGGCCAAACTAAGGAGATGAGAGGTTGATTTCAGAGATGAGACATCATTCATATTCAACAAGAAATTCAAAAATAATGAAAATTGACAAAAACTTCAGCTCCAAGATGGAAAACTGACCCTTAAGAGATCAGTGCAGGCTGTAATGATAGATAGTGCGTTGAATCGCTCTGTACCAATGTGGGAAATACAATGCATCACATGTCTCAGTTAAGGACAGTGTGATGATTACAGTGAGCAATTTTGAAGGTGTTCTTGGCTCAAATTTGATTCAATTTTTAGTGGATTAGATTTGAATTCATTAAACAACAATAAGTATAGTGTATTGGAATGTTCTAAGAGGCTACTAAACTACCAAAAAGGGAAAAAGTTCCCCAGTGGAGTCGCCAGTTTGTTTCACGGATAATTAGTGTTTCTACAAAATGCTAACCCTCTAGGCTTGGTAGCTAGCTTAGAAACAACAGTCAAAACAATTCTCTGCTTTTCCTATAAACAACAAATAAGAGAAAGACTATAAGAAACCAACCTGCAAATTTCGCTTAATCCCTCGCTTGATCGCTCTCTCCCTTGACCGATCTCGCTACTCCTTTCTATACTTAACTCACTTGGAAAGTACCTGCACAAATATAGAAACAAAGACCCATCAAAGCATAATGATCTATTGTTCATAAATAACATGGAATCGAAAGCATGATAAACATATGAATGCATTAACAGATTACACAAACATAAGTGAAAATCTTGAAGAGCTTTATTGATAAGAGGAAAGATTACAACCCACGAGCTCGATCCAGCGTCATCCTTCCAATTTTAATCCTTCTTCACCTCATGAACAACAAGACGTTCCAACATTATCACAATACTTAGAATTAATTATAATTTCATACCATCAACATCTCCTTACAACTCAGTCTTTTTTTTCCACCCAGATCTCTTAGATGAGTGATCTATTTATAGATGAGTGAAAGAGGTTGTGTCATCAATGATGATGATGAATGCCTTTCTATTTTTAGAAATTAGTTCCATGAAAGAGGGGATAGGAGGTTGATGTTTCATAATTCCCTTTGTCATCCAAGGGCGAACTCAGAGGGGCAGGTGGCACTTGAGAAACTTCTAGAGGCTTCCAATGGATAAGGAATCTTCAATCCCTCACGGAAATTTGCCCAAGTTCGCTCATCGCAGGTTAAAGAGGGATTAAGTGTGATGCATAGCACTCAGCCAATGTAGCTCCTGTAATGCATTGCAACCTGATAGAAGGATTCCTGCGCTGATATCCTTATGGGCACTTTT
Source organism: Pinus taeda (assembly GCA_000404065.3). Classification (NCBI taxonomy): domain Eukaryota; kingdom Viridiplantae; phylum Streptophyta; class Pinopsida; order Pinales; family Pinaceae; genus Pinus; species Pinus taeda. The sequence continues at coordinate 14,467 of APFE030879798.1, forward strand.
TGGATGTTTTTTGTGATGGAACTTCTTTGGGAGTAAGACATTCTGATGAATAACTTCTTTAGGGCATGTAACAACTGTATTAGGGGTTGATGAGCTCTAATAACATCGACTTGTAAGTTGGGGTTGATATGCCTAAATGGATCTATAACACCCACCCTAGCCTATGGCCTCTTGGGCCAACTTGGGAGGGGATGGTTGATTCCGGGAATTGGCCATCCCCTCCCAGGCCACCCCAAGGGCTGCTTGCCAAGGCGAGGGGGGTAGGGGACTGCCCAACCTAGACCATAAACCCTCGAGCGGCCTGGGTGGGGTTGGACAATTCCGGGTTGGGTGGGGGACATTATGTGTGTGCTTTTTTTTTCTATTTATTTTTTTTTTTTTAAATGTTTTTTCTATTTAATTAATTAATTAATTATTTTTTTTTTTTCATTTTATTATTATTTTTTAAATTTTTAATTATAATGAATTTATTGTTAATCTTTTTAATTTAATTTATTTTTAATGTTTTATTTGTTTATTTAGTTTTTTAATGCTTTTTATTTATTTATTTTTAAATTTTTAATGTTTTTTTAATTATCCAATTTATTATTATTATTTTTTTTTAAGTTATATTTTTTTGGAAATTTTCTTATTTTTTCTTTTTGTTCATACATCTTAATTTTTTTCTATTTTTTTTAATTAATTAATTATTATTATTATATATTTTTAATGTTTGATTTGTGTGTTGTGTTTCTCTTTTGGGGCTATAGTTTTATTTATTATTATTCGTATTATTTTTAATTTTTTTTTTTGAATGTTTTAATTTTTGTTTTGTTTTGTATTTATATTATATATATATATATATATATAATTTTGTTTTATTTTATTTTATTTTTTCTTCAAGGTTTGTGTTGATCCTTGACTAGCAACTGACCCCATTATGTGCGAATTTGATAGTTGATTTTAAAGTTTTCGTTATAATGGATCAAGTCCCCCCTCACAATGTGTCAATTTCATGGTTGATTTTTAAGTTTTCATTATAATGGGTCAAGTTCGCCAACACTACATGTCAATTTGATGGTAGATTTTTAAATTTTTGTTGAAATTCGTCAAGATGTCTTAGGCTAAGATTTTAAAATATCTATACTTTTAGCATCTAAAAAATAAATTACACAGCATGATGACTCTTTCATTCACGTGTTCATTTTTAAAGTTTTTTTAGTCATATAATTTTTTCACAATGCCATTGCTGAAATATGTTGAAACTTAAGGTTTTTTGTAGTCATGATCTTTAATTTTAATTCCATGGTTGAAAATTTGTCAAAAATTTAAGGTTTTTTTGAGCCATGATATTTCATTTTTAATACTATCGATGAAAAGAGTTATGAGTATTTTATCTTTAAAACCATGACTGAAAATTGTTAGAATTGTAAGGCTTTTCAGAGATGTGATATTTTATCTTTAATGTCATGCTTGAAAATAATTGGAATTTTAGGTTTTTTCGGAGTCATGATATTTTATCTTTAACACCATTGCTAAAAAATGGTGAAAATTTACCAAAAAAAAGTGTTGATGCAACATCAACACTTTTAGTTTTTAGGGTATTTTTTGCACAAAAAAATTATTTTTTACTATCATTTTTAAAAACCATTGAAAATTTACCCTGAAAAAAAAGGGTTGATGCAATATCAACGCTTTTATTTTTCAAGCTATTTTTCATGTATTTTTGGGGTTTTTTGGCTAGAGTTCTCTTTTTGAGGTCACAATTCTTGTTTGATTAGTAAATTTGTTTATAATGACTCTTTGATTTAGGTATTCATTTTTATGGTTTTTTTTAGTCATGATATTTAATCTTGAAATATTTTGAAAATCTAAGGTTTTTTATAGTTATGATATTTGTTTTTAATTTCATGGCTAAAAGATGTTAGAATTTTAAGGTTTTTCAGAATCGTGATATTTTATATTTAATACAGTGGTTGAAAAATGTCAAAATTTTAAGGTTTTTTAGGGTCATGTTATTTATCTTTAACGCCTTGGTTGACAATTGTTGGAATTTTTAAGGTTTTTGGAGTCGTAATATTTTATCTTTAACACTATTGTCACAAACTATTGGAATTTTAATGATCTTTAGAATCATAAAATTTTATTTTTAATGCCATTGCTAAAAAATGTTGGAATTTTATTCCCCAGAAATCTGTGATGCGACATCAACATTTTGATTTCAAGGGTGGTTTTTCATGTTTAATGCACACAAATTTTAGTTTTTAATGCAATTGTTAAACAAAAGTTGGAATTTTAACATATTTTAGATTTTAATGCCATTTTTAAACAAAAAATGAAATTTTAAGCCAAAAAAAAATAATTTGTTGATGCAACATCAAGTTGCATCAACACTTCTATTTCAGGGTGGTTTTTCATGTTTATTGCACATAAATTTTGGTTTTTAATGTTGTTGCTATTTATTTATTTATTATTATTATTATTATTTTTTAACCCAAAAAATTGTTGATGCAACATCAACACTCTTCATTTTTAGGGTGATTTTTCATGTTTATGGAGCAAAAATAGGGGATTTTGCCCTAGAGCTCTTGTTTTGAGGTTACAGTTCTCGTTAACTTGGTAACTTTGTTGGCACCTTTTTTCCCTTTTAGTTAAGAATTTGTATGTATTTATGTTATGGAGTAGTTTTTAAATGTGACTTTTTGGAGTTTCGGGTGGATTTCTGGCGAGAATTTGATGAAAACAATTGTGGCCAAATATTGCCTTGTGTTGTTTAAATTGGTTTTTTGACTCATATATGGATGCAACACCCTCAAAAACTCCCATGGCAGTTCAATTGTGAAGAGATCACATGTCAAATTTGTTATCTCATTGAACCCCTGCCGGATTGTAGGCAAATTAGATCCGAAAATAAATGCAAAAAATTTCCAAAAAGTTCCACTTAAAGACTAATCGTTTATGTTATTGTGTTTTAAGAACTCATTAGAGGCCTCCCTTATGGATTTTCTAGTAATGTTGCACTTGTTATCATACAAAGGGTTGGTTGTTCTATTCTATTTTTACATAAATCCTTAATAGGGAACTTGTTGATGGGAGTAGAAAGGATTATCATAAGATTATGATAGAGATATTCAATGTTGTTATATAATAGGGGAATTAATTCACTATTTGATCCTTTAAGAAAACATCACCTTTACCTTTGTCAAAAAGAAAGCTTGCCTTTTCTTAACGGAGTTTTCATGAATGTGGCTTTTGTGCATGTCATAATCTAGAGTTAGGGTTAAATGTCTATGACCAGAGTTAGCTTCATAGTCATTTAAAAGTTGAAAATTTACTATTTGGTTCTAAACTTGCCACATAATCCATGACATTACTACTTAATCCTCTAGTATATTATAACTATTGTTGAAAAATTCCTTGATTCCAAAATCTTCCACGCAATGTGATTTGTAGGTGGTGCTTAATTAATTAAGGTTTGACATTTAAAGATCAAAATTTGAAAAAAGAATAAAATAATATCATAGAAAATACTCAACAAATTGATAATAGAGTTTACCCATATGGTTTATGTCTTCAAGTCCACTTCAATTTAAAATCCTATACATACAGAAAGATGTAAAACATAGTTTTAAATTTATTTACATTAGAAAATGACCTTCAATTTATTATCCCAATGAAGTGGCTTCTCCCTCGAAAAAGGGCTTTGATGGTGCTCTCTCAACCCCCTTTACCAAACCAACTTGGATTTGTCTTAGCCATTCTCTCACTCTATTCTGATTATTATAGACATGACCCATGGCTTAATATCCCACAATGGAGCTCTGAATCAAAAGGTTTGATGCTGGAGGAAAAATGGTTACCAGAGCTTTGAGAATGTTGATTCTAAAGGAGGGGTTCTTGTTTAGTGTCAATAAAATTTGAGGGAAGTCAAGGGGTTTTCTTTGTGAGGTAAAATATTTACACTAAAGGTAAGTCCAAATTGAATGTACTACTCTACATGTAGGAGATACACCAATTTTTGTCCAAAACACTTTGTTAGAGATGCACCGACATACTTTATAACTTCTATAGTGATCACATGTTGTGCCCATATATGTGAACTCACCATTAGGTTATATGCGAAACAAGGGATTTAGTTCCTCAAACTTTCTTCCATGAAGATTTAAGTATTTTTGTTGAGAATCACCCTCACATAACCTCTTTATGTCATGGCCTAGACAACGGCAAAGAATCCACCTTCAATGAAAATGTGCCAACAAGAACTCAACCTCCATGGAACTATCCTTCCAAATCAACCCATGGATTTTCTCTGGAAGAAGAAGCTTTTAAGTCCACACAACATTTTATTTAGAAATTTCAAATTGGATCAATTATATGTGGGGATCCTCCTAGATCACTACTCCCAACTAAGAATCTTTTAGATAACCAAAAATATAGTTCATTCAAAAAATAAGTGAGGATACAACTCCCTCACGTTTTTGGTTTCCATCAATTTTGTTGTACTTTGATGCATTCCTTCATACACACATGAAGATGCTCCATATCACCTCTTTGAAAATCCCTCACCCTCTTATTAAGAATACCATCTTATTGAAACTCATCAATATATTTAGAATAAAAATCATAAATAGAAGGAAGTTAAACATTTTCACTTTGATCCATGATCATAAGGGACCCATATAATTTCAAGTTTTCAATATTACCTATGGAACACATCAACATTTATGGAGGTAACTCTAAACTTAAATCATTGTTACCAATCTTTTCAAAAAATTTAAATGGATAATACCTAATTGGCTTGAACTTTTTAATTTCACCTTTAGGGCATTTTTGCTAATGTATAGCCAAACTTGATCACCAAATTAGAATTGTTGATCAACTTGATGCTTGTCATACCTAGCCTTACACTTGTCTTAGATATTTTCAAATTTTTCTTATATGACCTGATGAACTAATTAGATCTTTTGAATGAACTTCTTGGTGTTTTCCACATCATTATGTCCATTTCCTACTAAATATCACCCAAGGGTGAAGTCTACAGGAGACTGAGGAAAATAACCAAAGCATTTCTCAAAAAGAGATGTTTATGTGGAAGAATGTATGTCTATGCATATTGTACATAATACAATTGTTCATCCCACAACTTAGGGTGATTATTACAATATCCTTGGAGTAAGTGTATCATTGTCTTGTTGACCACTTTCATTTTTCTAATGGTTTGTGGATGAAAATAAGTGCTCTTATAAAGCTTAGTGTCCTTTAACTCCCATAAAGTTGACTGAAATTCCCTAAGAAAGCAGGGTTTTTGATAAAATACAACAGATGTGGGAAAACCAAAATGAACCCAAACATGTTGGAAGAACATATGTGAAAGCCCTTCCTTTGTCACATGTTTCCTTACAAGGCACTAAAACACACATTTTTCTAAATTTTCCACAATGACATATAGATAATAATGACCTTTCCTGCACATAGACACACTTTCCCATGGACAAGAAGGTACATGAAGTGGCATACACAAACCTAATTTTCTATTACTTGATTTTCTAATGGCACACATCACACATCCTTTCACATATTTGGACATACTTTCATACATTCAAGACCAATACCAATAGGATTGTAACTGAGCTAATGTTGTTTCTACACTAAGGCAACTACAAATGAGAGGAGTATGTTCTTCTCTAATTACATGCACTCTTTCATCTCATGAAATGCACAATTTACCAAGATAATAAAGCAATTTTTCATGTACATGATAATTTAATCCTTCCACTTTAGTACCATGGATTCGTTTTTCATAAACATCCTTAAAATATTCATATCTACCATATTGTTCAATGTAGCTTTCATGAGCTAATGAGTTATGTTTTATAACAATGTATGCATTAACAGACAATCTAGATAACATACCAATAACTTTATTTGTATACCTTTCTTATACCTGAAGACCAAATGGTATTATTGAAAAAATCCCATCCACAGGAAATGACATGATTTTTTTTATCTTGTTTTATGAATGGAGATACTGTAAAGGTTGATGATCCATATGATGCTCATCAAATACTGTTTCTACTTCTTTATACTCTGAACTAAAGCATACAATTATTGTCATAAGTAGGATAATTTCTTACTACACCAATGAAGGTCTTAGAATGATAACAAACTAGTTTCCTCCTTTGCATTAACATTGTTCCCATGCCATAATCACTTATATTGATTTGAATCTCAAATGGTTTCTATAAATATGGAAATGCTAGAATTAGAGCTAAATCGATATTTAATTTCAAGGTATCAAAGTATCTATATTGTTTACCTCACCATTGAAAGACCTAATTAGTGCTTGTCAAAGCATGTAAAGGAGACACAATAAAAGAAAAGTTAGAAATGAACATCATCCAATACTATGCTTCCCTCGGGGAGCTCCTAACTTTTGTTACATTATGAGACTTAGGACACTTTACAATAACTTCAACTTTTAAGGGATTAATTTTTAATTCACCAAACTAAAGATGTTTTTCCAAATTCACATTTTGACATCTTTACGAACAATTTCTCCTTTTAAAAAAATATAATACTTTCCTAACATGCTTTAGATCACCTTCCCAACTTGTACTGAAAATCAGTATATCACCTAAATATATTATTACAAACCTTTGTGAATTCCCTAAATACATCATTTATTACCCGTATGAAAGTAGCGAGAGAATTACAAATCCCAAAGGGCATAACCAACCTTTCAAATAAAACTTGTTTTATTTTAAAAGAGGCTTTCCAAATATCATATTCAAAAATACTTCCTTGATGATAACCATTTCTTAAGTCTATCCTAGTGAAATAAGTTACATTTTCAAAATTATCTAACAAATCATCAATATGAGGAAGATGATAACAATTATTCACCATAATTTTTTGCATTGTTCGGAAGTCCAAAAACATTATCCATATACCATATTTCTTTGGTACTAGCACAATGGGTGTTCTACATGGATAAATAATTGGTTGGATGACTCGTTTCTCGATTAGCTATTGAACTTGCTTCTTTATTTATTCATTCTCAATCATAGATAACATATACATGCCAATGGTAGAAAGAGGTTCATCTTGCTGCACCTAAATCTCATGTTGAATCTCTATCAATGGAGGTAATTCCTATGGCTCTTGAAACACTTCATCACAGTTAGAAATAAAATTGACTAACTCATCATTTTGTTTGTGATGACACTCTTCAAAATATTTGGATTCACCATCATCCTTAGCTTTTAGAATCATGAATACAAAATTATTACTTGCATTTACAAGCGTTTTCATTTTTCCTGTAGTAAGAATGTATGCATTAATAAAAGGTATAGATAACATATCAACAACTTTATTTCGTATGTCTTTCTTATACTTGATGACCAAATGGAATTGTTACAAAATCCCATCTACTATAAATGACGTGATTGCTTTGGCTTGGTTTGTTATTGAAAATACTATAACGGTTGATGATCCACATGGACAATTATCTCTTCTCCCATCAAATAGTGTTTCCACTTCTTCACACTTTGAACCAAAGCATAGACTTTTTTCATAACTAGGATAATTTCTTAGTGCACCAGTTAAGGTCTCATAATAGTAACAAACTATTGATTTTAATTATCAAATGGTTGTTATAAACATGGAAATGCTCAAACTAGATCTGCACCAATATTTGATTGCAAGGTATTGAAGGCCTTTTATTGTTTACCTCCCAATTGAAAGACCCGCTTAGTACTTTCCAAAGCATATAAAGGAGATGCAATTAAATAAAAGCTGACAATGGACTTCCACCAAAATTGAATTGCACCAATGAAAATCCTAACTTTTGTTACATTACTATGCTTATGTCGCTTCATAATGGCTTCAACTTTAGAGGGATCAATTTTGAATTCACCACCCCTACTTTAGCCCAAATAAACTAAATATATTTTCCCAAATTCACGTTTTGACACCTTTAGGCATAATTTCTCCTTTTTCAAAACATCTAAGGCTTTTTTAAGATGCTTTACTTGACCTTCCCACCTTTTATTGAAAATCAATATATGTTATAAATAGATTATAACTAAATTTTCAATGAATGACCTAAATATATCATTCATAAATTGTAGAAAGTGGTGGGAGAATTACAAAGCCCACTGAGCATAACCAACCATTCAAATAAACTTTGCTTTATTTTAAAAATAATTTTCCAAATATCATATAAAAAATTATTTGATGATAACCACTTCTTAAGTATAGCTTAGTGAAATAAATTGCATTTTCATTGGTCCAACAAATCATCAATACAAGGAATACAATAACTATTCTTCACTATAATTTTGTTGAATTCTTTGAAGTCCACATACATTTTCCATGTAGCATATTTCTTTGGTAACAACACAATGGGTGATTTTCATGGAGAAGTAGTTGGTTGGATGACCTCTGTACCAATATTTGCTTTCAAAGCATTGAAGACCTTTTATTGTTTACCTCTGAATTAAAATACTTGCTTAGTACTTTCCAAAGCATGTAAAGGAGATGCAATTAAATAAAAGTTGATAATTGACTTCCTCCAAAACTGAATTGCACCCATGAAACTCCTAACTTTTGTTACATTATTATTCATAATGGCTTCAACTTTATAGGGATCGATTTTTAATTCACCACCCCCTACTATATCCCAAATAAACTAAATATATTTTCCCAAATTCATGTTTGGACATATTTAGGCACAATTTTTCCTTTTTCAAAACATCTAGGACTTTCGTAAGATGTTTTACCTAATCTTCCCACCTTTTATTGGAAATCAATATATCTTATAAATAGATTATAACAAAATATTCTATGAATGACCTAAATATATCATTCATAACTTGCATGAAAGTAGTGGGAGCATTACAAAGCCCATTGAACATAAACAACCATTCAAATAAAATTTGTTTTGTTTTAATTTTTTTTTTCCAAATATCGTATAAAATATCATTTGATGATAACAAATTCTTAAGTATAGCTCAGTGAAATAAGTTGCATTTTCGTTGGTCCAACAAATCATCAATACAAGGAATACAATAATTGTTCTTCATTATAATTTTGTCCAATGCTTTGACGTCCATAAACATTATCCATGTACCATCTTTGTTTGGTACAAACACAATGGCTGATTTGCATGGAGAAGTACTTGGTTGGATGACCCTTGTTTTAAACAACTCCTAAACTTGCTTCTTTATTTATTCATTCTCAATCACAAATAAACTATGCATGTATATGGTAGGAAGAGGTGCATATTGTTGTAGCTAAATCTCATGTTGTATCTATCTCCTTGGAGGTAATACCTAGGTTCTTGAAACACTTTATCATAGCTAAAATTTATCTTAACTAACTCATATTTATGTTTGTGATCACACCCTTTGAAAGCTTGGACTTGTCATCATCTTGAGATTTTAAAATCACGAGTACAAAATTCTTGCTTGCATTTATAGTCCTTTTCATTTGTCCAAAAGTAATAAGAGACAAGTTAGTATTCACACAATGGGATCTTACAGTATACTCAATCTCTTCCTTTGTAAGATGATACTTATTGTCCTCCCTATAGGATATAACTTTCCTATCATATAAATAAGTACTTCCCAAAATAATTCCACAAATATCAGGTGGTATGATATCTAATTCCAACTCATTTATGAACTTAAAGGTGATTGCAAAATTGAGATTACATTGTTTATATTCTTGTAACTTAGCATCTTCACATACCCTTTCTAAAGATATAGTTTTAGATGAGGCTTAGCTTCATGTTCCAATGTCTTAACAATTTCTTTAGAAATGAGATCAATTGACAAACCATTATCAAATAATATATCAATATTTTATATATTTTGATATGACTCTAATATGGAATAGCTCACCTCTTTTCCTTTCATATTCCATATTTTATATTCTAAATAATGAGTATTAGCGCTATAACTAGTAGAAGGAAATGTACCTTGTATTCGCATGGCCATGATCTTGGTTTCATTACCTAAATCCATTCCCAGATATTGTTGGATTGTTGTAATGGTCCTTTATTACCATTCTTATTTTCTGACGTCTTTAGTCTTATAACACTTGGGCTCAACATGCTCTTCCTTTTTTCAATGTGAACATGAAGGATTATCATCTTCTTTATTCATCGTGGTTGTTCATTTCATCTTACTCCTAAATGGGCTAAACTAACTTCTCTTAGAAGTATTCTTTAACATTCTTTCCACTTGAAACATTATGAGTGGCTAGGATACAAAATTCATTAAGATTAGTTGGATTAAAAATAAGAATAATATGTTTCAAATAACTGTGCAACCCACCAATAAGCTTCCAAAGAGTTTCTTGTGTTTAAAGGGGAATTTCCAATGCCAATGCCTTGTTTATAAAGGCTTGCGAATAGTCTTGGACATTTTGTCCTTTTAATTTCCTTAGATTCTACCATCTCATTATTGTTTGTTGCACATATCCTAAAGGATAAAATTGTTTCTTTAGTGTCGATATGAATTCATACCAAGAAGATATTATTTTTCCTTTCTTATGAAGTTTTTATTGATTCTTACTCTCCCATTAGATCAATGTTATGCCTCGTAGTTAGAGAGTAGCTACCTAGAATTTTGCTTCTTCATCCTCACTATTTAAAACCCTACAATATACTTTAGTTTGCTTGATCCAATGATATGGTTTTTTTTCATTAAGGGCTCCATCATAAATTGGCGAATCATGTTTCACATTTAATTTTAACCAAGATGTAGGCAAATTCGTATAAATTTTCTTTGGTTCTTTTCTCTATGGAATTGAAGAGGAACTTGAACTTGAAGGAGAATATGGGGATGAAGGAGTTTTATCGAGGTCACTACAATGTCCTTTTCCTTTCCCTTGAAACAAACCTTCATTATTTTCCTTTCATTCCTTATATAATTCTTCCACCATGTTTTCATCTCACAAAAGGATTCCTAAAACATCACTTCAGATTTGAAGGGGTTATCTGCCCTTGAAGATTACGTTGCTTGCCTTTGGAATGTATGTCTCAAACCAATCTTAGGATTGTACTCTTCAAGTGAACCTTCTTCCTGCTTGACCTTAGATTTGATTAGCATTCAATATCAACACTTGTAGAAATCCAAATCAACATATCCTTGATTAAAAAATTTGTACCAAACTTGATTCAAAATTGGTGCTTAATCAATTAAAATTCAACATTTAAAGACTAAAATTCAAAATAAGAACTGAAAAATATAACAAGAAATACTTAGAAAATTGATAATGCAGTTCACCCATATGGGTTACTTCTCTTGGTCTACGTCAATCGATGAACATATCCATTTAGAAAGATGCAACATGTAGTTTAAATTTCTTTACATCAATAAATGGTCTTCAAATATATTCTCCCAAGGAGGGGACTTCTCCCTTTAAGAGGATTTTGATTGGGCTGTCTCAACCCTCCTAACTAGGCTAGTTTGGATTTCACTTAGTTCTTCTCCTACTCTTATTTGATCATTGTTGACATGATCCATGCTTCAAGATTCGACAATGGAGCTAAAAATGAAGAGATTGATGTTGGAGTAAAAATGGTTATTGTAGGTATGAGAATGATAATTCTAATGGAGGAATTCTTGTCCATTCCCGAAATAAGTCGAGGGAAGTCAAGGGAATTTCTCTATGCTAAAGGCAAGTCCAAATGGAATGTATTGCTCTACATGTAGAAGATAGACCAATCACTACCCAAAGCACTTACAACTTTGCTGTGCTAAAATACTTTACAACTTCAAAAGTGATCACATATTGCACCCAGATCTGTGAATTCACCATTAAATTAAATGGGCAACAAGGGATTTAGTTCCTCAAATTTCTTTTGTTGAGATATAAGTCATCTACTAATTTTTTTTTATCATACTATATCTTTGTGCCACAACCTACATCATAACAACTTAACCTACATCATAACAACTTGTTTACTTAAAAAAACATTTTATTTATTTTTTAACAATTTTGTATTGAAAAAGAAAAAAAAAACCAATTACTTTAACCATTTCTAATTTAATTAATTATATGTAAAAATCTTAAATCAAATGTTCAAAGTTACAACCTAATTTTCCATACCTGAAACAAAATAATTATTACTTGTAATAATAAATATTAAACTATCTCCTATATCTCTAAATTCTTGTAACTTCATGGAAAGTAACAAATGGTAAGAATTCTTTTATCATAAGACTCTTTACACAAGCAAAGCACACATTCTCAACAACATTACATAATTAAAAGAGCTTGCTTTCCCACCACTTAATTTCTAAGTAAAGTAAAGAGGTTGCTTTCCCAACAAGTAATTTCTATGTATTAGTCTCCATCTCTAAAGACATGTGACATGATACCATCTACTGAAATGAAACCAGAGTGGTAAATCGAATATGATATATATACTATAAAATTAATTAGGATGCCATATATATAATTTAGGAGAGTAAAGACTTTAAAGGAAAAAATGCGTCTAATGATGAATAACATGATGTAGCGAAAGGCCAAAAGTGGCATGATTATTATTTGATTGAAAATACATGAATAATAAAATAAATTTTAAATGAAAGTTTGGTTAATGAGTGGAATAGTTAAAAGCGTTCAATTCGTTCAAAAGATCGTTAAATAATACTATAATACTCCAATGAAAAGGATTTATTCATATATAATACTCATATATAGAAAGTGTGGTGTAAACATGAGTGACCCTTCCAGATACTTTAACAAGGGGATGAATTTCCTTTTTCATCCTTACACCGTGGTGGTATGGTGGCAAATGTATATAAATAGTATCATACTTTTGAAGGGAAGGGAAGGGAAGGGAATATTAAAGTGAATCTAACTTAAAAAATATAATGGTTTAAGGAAAAAATTGTTTTTGGTGGTTCATGAATAATTAATAAATATTATTATTTTATCAAATAATTTATTATTAACAATAGGAAAGAGGTATAGTTAATAGTTATAATAAGAGGTAGAGAGTATGGGTAGGGGAGAGTGCATTGCTAACAATTTATCATTTTTTTTAGAATCCATACTATAAACTAAATATAAGGAATAACTTATATTATTTCTCTGATAACATGTTAATTCATTGTCATTCAAAATGTATTCAAAATAAAATGAATGGAATTTGGATCATAATAGAACTATAAAACTATAATGAATAATGTTTTTTATATTGAATTTAGATGGAATATTTGCCACATTTTTTTTTTGAGCATTTATCCTATAATATACCTAAGTGCCATGAAAACATAATTAATTTCCTTAAGGAATTAAAATTACAATCATTTTCTCCATCACCAAAGCTAATGGATGTTCTTAGGGTCAAATGACTTTTAATCCAGTTTCGTGTAGCTCCTAGGTGAATTGCTTGATATAATGCAATTTTTAGATTGATGAGAGTGACTAGTTGTTGGTGTTTCAAGAGTTCACAAACTTTGACAAAAAATCATGATAGACATTGATGGATTGTAGATCAACGGTTGTTGATCTTTCCACATGGATCTATGTATTTTAAGCATTTATCTACATATTTTGGAGATTGTAGCATAGTTACAATCACATCTTACATGATTTCAAAAAGAAGTCTATTGAATACAATATAGTTCATTCTTGGGTTTGGGTAGTCCCCATGTGCTAAATATTAACAAAAAATGTAAAGCTTACTTATATTCATATGAAGTAAAAAAAGAAAGCCAACAAACATCCTTCATTGATAACATGTATAAAGACAACAAACATCCTCCACTGATACTTGGACTTAATAACCTGCATTGCAATAACATTGTTGGAAGTGTAAGATATACATTGAACTTTTGCTACATTTCTTGTAGAGAGAACACAATTTTTTTTTTTTTTTGAAAGAGTTCAAAAGCGATGTGCATACTTCCCTTAGAAGCGAGACACACGCATCTCTACATTTTTGTTAAAGCCTTTTTAATGTCATGTCTTTGCCAAATACAAAAGGAGAGAAACCACTTCCAAATATTTCTTAGATGCTATTTAAGAAAGAGAGGATGCTTGCAAAGAATTTGGATGCATTCCCCATAACTTGCATTAACAACAAGGGTCAACAAAATATGAATGGAATGACAAATGCCTAAGTGACTTGAGGCATGGTCATTGTTGTCTAGAGGGGGCCTGACTCAAGTTCAGCATCAGTTAGCCAAACAAATCCCTACACTATTGGCCCTTTTAGCATCAGCCCACAAAGCACGGGTTGAAGTCTCACCCGAAGCAGTATGGGGGGATGCTAGAACCAAGTTTCTGCACCCTTGAGATGGATGTGATGTTGGTTTATTCTGGCTATACTTGCTTTCGCACAGGTTAATTAGCCCTCTGTTCCACCCATTGGGAAGCAAACTGCGATATCTCCCAAACTAGGCTAAGTGTTTTACTTATCTTATTAACCGATCTTAGTTAGCTTCATGTAAACAAATATTCTTACTTACGTTCACTTAACCAACACATTTACATACATTCGTGCATCATATAAGCATCATAAATGAAATTCATACCTAATATAACAAGATACATAAACAGAAAATAAAGACGCAAAAATTGTAGAATACTTCTCTTTATTCATAATTCCGAAAGATTACAGACTCGACCCGCCTTGCACACTCAGCTGCAGGGATCTACGCACTCAGCTGCAGACTTCTAGGCCTCTGCGCACTTAGCTGCAGAGCCTATACCCACGGTACAACCCAAAACTTAGAATTCTACTTCAGAGCTGTCTCTCATACATCATATATTCATGCCTATGCCATTAACTATTTACAACTTAGCTCTTTTTATACAATCCCATGGTCCGCGGACCATGGTTAGATCTCTTACAAGCAACCTTAAAATAAGGGTGGACAACCCTATGACTCTTTAACACCTACACGCTCTGTGACCACATAATGTAGAGTCTTTACACTTTGATTACAAAATTTGACCAAAATATGGGCTTTTAGCCCCAAAACTACCCTTGGGGGATCCCGTGCCCAACAAGCCCCCAACACAAACATCGTGACTCACCCTCGAGTCACTCTGCAAGCGTGGAGATTCTAGCGCGAAGACCTCCCAACTTCTTCTGGATGACCACAACCACGACAGTGCATTGAGCATCCGCCTATTGGACTTCTTCCATTCTTTGCTCAGTGATTGCCGCTGAACTGCTACCCTGAATCTTCTGCTGAGTTGCCTGCAGTGTCACAAGCTTTCCTTCAATGGAAGATGTCATCATATATGCCTCATCTATCCATGGTTGTAGATGCGCTTTTAGGACTGCTTCATTGTGTCGAGCGACATACACCTGTTCCTTAAGTGCCTTGGCCTCTTGCATCCATGCAAGCCTCTATGTAAGGGCAACCATCTACGCGGTCCCTTTGACCTCGTCATATCGTTGTTGTAGCTCATGCACCTCTGTCTCTAGGCACTCTACATTTGGGTCCTCCTGTAGGGTGGTCAAGACCTCGAATGATTGTTCAAAAAGTCGCGTGTAGTTTGCTACTGCATTTTTGATCACCGCTATTGTTGTTATAACAACGGTGGCATGTTGTTCCCTGATTTTCGGTGGAGTTGAACACTGAGCCTTCAAATGTAACTCTGTGATGGTCAGGATTCAACTCCAGCTGAATCCTAGCCACCTCTGTCTGAGTGTCGCGCACCCCTATGGCCAACTTACGGGCGTGCATCTTAATCGGTTCTTCTGCCTGAATGTTCAACTCGAGATCATTCGGCATGCTTCCTCCACTACCTACATGATCTTCTTATTATGTTCTACTACCTTGTTGTGTTGCAGGTCCAAATGCTCGATATTGATGCGCTGCTCTCTCATCACCTACAGAGCGCGACTCTCCCAGGCCCTAAGTTCCACGGTGACTCCATCCTGCAAGAGGTGGAGCGTCTCTCGAGGGAGCGTAGCCATATTCAATCCCACCCCTTTCAAGCTGCTAACCATGGGCCTGTCAGCCTCATTTTCTGTAGTAAGTGCCCCATTTGGTAGCTGTATCGCGTTGGTCACCCTTGTGCGCAACATCTCCTGGGCAGCTGAAGTGCCGATCGTGAGGTTGGTGGACACTGTTCTAGTCTATGGAGTGAAAACCTGCAACTCCTAGAGCTCTGTCCGGAGAGCCTCTAAGACCAATTGTTGCTTCTCTTCGAACTGTTGGAGGGCCTCCACGGTGACATCCCTCACCGTTTCTCCAATACCATGTAGATCCCCCTCAGTGAGGGTGATTAGGTCAAAGGATGTCTTTGACGCCTTGGTTTTCTTTCGTGGCACTACCTTCTCTTGCGAGCACTGATGCTTGAGTTGGGTGGACGTCATCTATGGGTCCGCACCACCTTGTTCTAGTGGCTCCTCTGTTTATGCTTCAGTCCTGGGCGAAGGTGACTTTTGTCCTTCGTGCTCTTCTCCTCCTATCATTTGTTGTTCGACCAATTTCGCTGCGTCACGCGTTGCCTGGGTCTTAGTCTCCGATTCCTCCTTTCTGTGCTTCTCGACCAGCTGCGCCATTCAGAGCTTTCTTTCTTCCTTCTTACGCTGCGCGATGGACTTGCCCGTTTCCACCGCGGAGCCCATGAGAGCGCGCCATTCCGGCGCCCAAGACTCAAGGACTGCAAAGATAACATCATCAATCTCCAAGTATGGTAAGTTATGCCATGTCTTTGCGGGGTCCTTCTGCGCCTTGATAAAGACATGATGGCAATCCACTTTGAACTCTGCAAAGCTCTGCAAACTAGCATATACTATGGGAAACAACTGCAGCTTGCGATTAATCCCCATTCAGATACTCATCTCCATCAAGATCCAAAAGATCTTGATTTCTTTTATGCGTTGTGCATCCTTGGTTGCCCACAGCAAAGCATATTTCACTGCCTCTGGAAGGTCTGGCGTGACCGAAGGGAATTGGCTGTCTTTTTGCAGCTCCCATGCCACTAGTATGATCGAAAGCAGGAGCCACACATATTGGAACGTTTTGCCCTGATCCTATGCCTCACGACAGTTCGCAAGGAACTTGCCACATAGATAATTCACCTAGTTGAATTGGACTCCTTCAACCATTAGTCGCTAGTTTAATCACAGGCACGGGCACCTCATCCAAGCGACACTTCCGCATCACCTTCCTTGCTAAAATTTGTGTTGCTACCTTAACTGCAGGTTTGTTAATGTTGGAGATGGCATATCCCCGCTTCTTCTTCTCCAACTTGAATTTCTTCTTCATAGCTTCTGCGAGGGCCAACTCACCACCTTTTCCTTCTGATATATTGGCTGGATCCTCCCTTGAGTAAGGCAGTTGCATGATCTGATGGATCAAGTGGTCTTTGATGGGAATGGGCTCCTCTATCCACAAACACCCATCATGCACCAAGCAGAACAACTACCTAATGATGAAGATGGTCACTGGGGCACGGTGGTAATGCAGCATCTAGAGTAGGTTGAGAAACTCGAATTTCTCTACAACCTCGAGCCATGTCCGTGGCTCAAATTTAATCGTTCCAATAGTCACATCAGTTCGTCGGCACACTAACTGCTTAGTAGCTAAATGTGGGAATTTCTCGTGATCTGTAAGGTCCAAATCTTCAAACTTTAGTACAAGAACCCGCCCTAAGTGTGGCCCCTCAAAAACAATGTCATCCGGGAGCAACGGAGTTTGTAGGGAGCTCTTGCTCTTGTCTATGTCCTAAAACACCTTGGCTTTTCCCTTGCGCAGAGGAACATATTCAGATAACCTAGTAAGAGGGTCTACACCCTGGGTTTCAACTTCCATTTCCAAGTCCTCCTCATTTGCTAGGATTTCTTCAGATTCTTCCTCGTCTACCTCCAGATTAATGGCCTTCCCCTTTTCCTGCAAAGTGAGCTTGAGCTTGGTACTCTGTGGGTTTCTTGGTGAAACGCACACTGGGATCATAGTCTTCTTATCCTTCTTTGGTCTCGTGTTCTAGGTGATTTAGGGACTTCAACTATCACTCTGACACTCTATGGGGCTGTTTCTACGACCTCAATTTCCTGCGCGGCTTCCTCCGGTGTCGTCATCATTCTATTTAGGAGGTCCTACGTCTCCTTTGACAATCTCCCAAATGCGGAATTTTCTCTCAAAGCCTCAAAATTCGCACAATCCATACACACTTGATAACACAACAACTGAATTTTCAAAATGCCAAGTGCTTTTCGCTAGATAAGCACTTGTAATTTATAGGGCCTTTTGAATTCAAATCTGATTTTTTCCCCCACATTCAGCCCATTAATGCTAGATTGGTAGTAGATTTTCAAGAATCTAATCCATAAATTTCTTCTTAAATGCCTACCACCCACTCCATTTGGCCATAATCTGACCATCAAATCGTGAACAGTGATTTTAACGGTCACTTTTCAGCAGACCTGTGCACTATTTCCACAAGTAGCGCAACTTCCTTCGCATTGTCGCGAACCCTGTGACACTTTGCCGCTTTGCACAGTCCTGAAATCGCGCAGCTCCCCAACCCGGGTAGTGTAGTTTATAGTCTTGTACCTCCTTTTAGCTACCTAGAGTTCTAAGACTGTGCTACTTTCATTTAGTCACATGGCCGGACTACCGGTGTATGGCTTCAAGCGACTGCCATTCACCTTTCCTGGGAAGGGTTCTCCATTTAACTTGACCAGTTGTACCGTGCCTCTATCTATAATCTCCTTAATAACATACAGCCCTAACTAGTGCATCCTGAACTTTCTCAGGAATTTATCAAACTTACTATTATACAACAAAACCAAATCATTTACCTTGAATGTGTGCAACTTGATGTGTCGATCGTGCCATGCCTTTTCACGCTGCTTTTGGACCTGCTGGTGAAATCCTGCCAAAAATATTTCTTCCTCGAGTTCATCCAGTTGTGAGCCTCTCTTCCAGGGCTCCACGATTTGTCATACTTGTGAGTGTTGCTATGCACAGACTAGGCATGATGTATTCCATAGGCATTACAGCCTCAACACCGTATACCAACCTAAAGGGTGTTTGTCCCGTTAACTTTTTGCACGTTGTTCGATAAGCCCATATCACTACAAGTATGCGTAGGTCCCAATCACTTCGTTGAGCATTGAAAACCTTGGTCAGCGCATTTTCAAGCACTTTGTTGAACGCCTCCACTATCGCATTAGCCTGTGGGTGATAAGGTGTGCTCTGTTGGTGATATACCTGAAATTCCTCCGTTAGTGCATTGATCATCTCATTTAGGAAGTGCGTACCACGATCACTCATCAAGATCCTTGGACATCCAAATCACGTCATTACATGTTCAAATAGGAACTTTGTGGTAGTCGTGCCCGTGCAATCCTTCATTGGCTGTGCTTCTGCCCAACGAGTCAAGTAATTCGACGCAGTGATAGTGTACCTCGCTCCTGTCTTCCCTTGTGGCTGAATGGGTTCTACAAAATCTATTGCCCATTTTTTGAAGGGTTGCAACATCATTTGTGGATTCAAAGGCATTTCATCCCTCTGCGATGGCCTGCCTATTCTTTGACATACATCACATGCCTTGCAATATGCTTTTGAATCCTGATGAAGGGTTGGCCACCACAACCCAACACATAGAATCTTCTATGCGGTTTCTCTCCCTGAATAATTTCCTCCCATGATCCCCCATGAGTGTCCGTGAGGATGCTACTTCGTTCAAACTCAGGTACATACCTTTGCAATATCTCATCAGTCCCCATCTTGTATAGATTCCCAGTAATGACAGAGAAATCTTCCGCGCGCACCACTAATTCCTTCTTTTGTTGGATAGAGTATCCTTCTAGTGTAGTTCCTGTTGTTAGGAAGTGTATTATATCCTTGAAATGACCATCTGCGACACGCACTGCAAATAGTTGCGCGTCAGGCAATCCTTCTTCCAAGTTAGTAGGTTTCTCCCCTGTTTCGATGCGCGACAGATGGTCTGGTCTTGCATTCAATTGTCTAGGCTTCACAACAACTTCAAAATCGTACTCTTGGAACAATAAGAGCCATCTGTAGATTCTTCCCCCCAACACATGCTTATTGACCAGGTAATTTAGTGCGGAGTGATCCGTATACATTTTAAAATGGCCTTCTAACAAGTAGTGTCGATACTATGGAGCGCATACACCATAGCTAGTCCCTCATGCTCAATGGTGGAATAATTCTTCTCCTCTTTGGCCGATTATGCGCGCAGATCATTCTATCCATCGTACTATGTCTGAATGTCCTACCAAAGCATCAAGGTAGTCCCAAACATCAAGGTAGTTGCATAACCCATTTTTCGCACAATAACATTTTAATCCATGTATTCAAAGATGTTATGTACTTACCTCGTGGTCCTTTGAAAAAGCATCGCTCCGCCTTACTATAGCTGACTGAGATGTCGATCGTGAATTTAGTAAAAAATCCTCCTATGAAGCGATCGAGCCAATGATCGATAGCGTGGGCGATCTTATCATTCGATGCTTCTAACCTTCACACTAACTATGGGGTCCACACAATAGGATCGTCAAGTTTCCACCTTCCTTGTCTATCTGCTAACTTCGCGATCCACTCGTATAGCTAAGTAGGAGAGGAGGCAAAAAAGATTTCGTGGATCTCCGTATACAGTTATTGGTCCAACCACTGTTCTTTTGACAGTTGTGGGTTTCTGTTCTCTTGTGCCACAAATTCATGGATCTTTCTATCCAACCAGTGTCCAATCTCCCTCTTAGTTGGATTCCAGTGATATGACATCACACATCTCTTATGCAGGTTCTGGTCCCGGCAACCAAACCATTTGTTGGCTTAAGGGAGCATGACCCAGGTTCAGCATTAGTTACCCAAACAAATCCCTACACTACTAGCTCTTTCGACATCAGCTTGCGGAGCGCAAACTGAAGTCTCACCCGAAGTAGTATGGGGGGATGCTCGAACCAAGTTTTCGCACCCTTGAGATTGATGTGATGTCAGTTTATTTCGGCTATACCTGCCTTCACACATGTTGCTTAGCCCTTTGTTCCACCCATTAGTATCTTCGCGAAAGGATACAATCAGTTTTCGCACAAAGCTAACTTGCAATTTAGGGACTTTCGCGCTGCTAGGGCAACGAACTACGATATCTCCCAAACTAGGATAATTGTTTTACTTATCTTATTAACCGATCTTAGTTAGCTTCGCGTAAACAAATGTTCTTACTAGTGTTCACTTAACCAACACATTTACATACATTCGTGCATCATACAAGAATTATAAGTGAAATTCATACACAATATAACAAGATGCATAAACAGGAAATAAAGACACAGAAATTGTAGAATACTTCTCTTTATTGATAATTCGGGACTATTACAGGCTCGACCCACCTTCCGCACTCAGCTGCAGGGATCCGCGCACTCAGCTGCAGGGGTCAGCGCACTTAGCTGCAGACTTCTAGGCCTCTACTCACTCAGCTGCAGAGCCTCTACCTACGCTACAACCCAAAACTTAGACTTCTACTTCAGAGCTATCTCTCATACATCATATCTTCATGTCTATGCCACTAACTACTTAGAGCTTAGCTCTTTTTATACAATCCCATGGTCTGCGGACCTTGGGTAGATCTCTTACAACCGACCTTAAAATAAGGGTGGACAACCCTATGACTCTTTAACACCCACGCGCTCCGTGACCACCAAATGCGAAGTCTTTACACTTGGATTACAAAATTTGACCAAAATATGGGCTTTTTGTCCCAAAACTGCCCTTGGGGGATCTCGCGCCCAATAGTCAGTATATTTGCATGTAATTTATGAATATATGAGAATTAAAAAACACAACCTTGAGGCTTAGTCAATGTGTTTGAATGTAATTGTAATTTATGAATATCCAAACTTAAAAGAAAACACATATCAATTATAGAAATAAAAATCCTATATGAAGACCATGGATTTTGTTTACATATTTCCTATTGCAAGCCATCTAAATTGAATGACTATAAGCATGTATGCCATGGACAAACAATGATGAAACAAACCCACAGGTGCCTATAGAAGATCCATGATCCGCAAAGACTAGCATGGAGCCAACAATGGATAAGGATAAATTAGGTATAAATGGGACAGACCTAACTCCACGGGGAGAAGAAGGCCCATAATTGCCTAGAGAAAGAGTAGGCTTGTAAATTTATGTATATTAGTTAGCTTTAGTCTACACATCCTCTACATGAAGGAAGGATAAAGACATCCTAGGTGTTGTGGGAATTTGACAAATTAAATATAAGGTCGTGACAGATAAACTATCTATTCCTAAAACAAAATTTAAAAAAAAAAATTGATACCATATAAAATTATCTTAAAAAACAAATATCATCCAATCCTATCCATTCACATAACATTTACCTATTTAATATTCACATAACATAAAAAAACATAATATACATAACATGACCTAGAGCATGGGTAGAAGACTCTTCCAATATTAATTCCTTATATAATTGTATGTACATTGCCTTCAAACAAGTTGAAAAACTATATATATATATATAAAATTAATTTTGCATTGTGCTTTCGGCTTTTGTATAAAGCCACAACCACCTCCGATGAATATAACCACATATTTTAATTTTTCTCTTTGGTTTCATTTGATTATATTTTATGGATATATGGTATGGGGCATCCATTGGAATTTCCCCCTTTTCAATACCCATATATGAATGAGTTTATTATAAATTCGTGTCTAAGTTATTTTACTATGAATTCCATGGTAGGGTATTCCCAACGTCTCCATATCTACTTTTCAAAACCCAATATTTTTCTAACCTTTCCATACGTATTTATGACAATTTTTATAAGCATGGCATGTAGTGTATTCATGGAATCACTATTCTTTATAAGCACAAATGATAAATTATTTAACATTTATAGATTATAGAGGTATGTTTAGGGTAGTAGTTGTCTAGCATTTTCCCAACATTTTTTCACAATGTCAATGGTTCTTTTTGGTATTTTTTTAAGTTTATTGGATTTCAGGAGCTTTTAAAATTCATCCCCCATTAAGAAATGATTTGTTTTTCTTTGTATCTCACTTTTCCAAATATCAAATTTGAAAAGTTTTCTCAAATGGCTAGAGCAGGACATTTGTGGGAGAAAAAGCCCATAACTGCTCCTTCTCTTATTGCGAACCATGGACATTGAATACAAATATTATTACCACTGTTGTACATGCTTCAAGAATTCCATGTCTAGTACAATCAGTTTTCAAATTGTCCACAAACGACAATTATTCATTAGGTCAGAATAGACGACGGAAATGTTCTAGATGTCCTCCTCTTAAAAGCGCGTCTTCAACGTAATAAGATGGAAAAAAGGAACGATTGAATTGTGTTAAATTTTGAATTAATGGAATCATAGATATTAGATGTTAATATTGTAAAATCTAGTTAGAAAGGGGTATTCAAGGGTACAACTTTTGTATTCAAAACAATAGTGTCATTTATAAAATAAAAAATAAAAAAATTGTAATTTTGGTAAATATTATTTTATGATATATTTTAGTGATAACAAATAAGGAAATACAAAATAGAGAAAGTTTAGCCTCGTTTTTAAATTACTCACAAAAGTCTTGTTAAGTCATATGTTTATTATTGTTGTAATTGTATTATTCATTGTCATGTGGCAATCTCCATGTAAATGAATATACTCAATTTTTCACAAAAATATGTGGATTTATAGACATAAAAATTTTACATGTTCCTGGTTTGTTTTTCAATTTGAGAATATATATATATATATATATATATATATATATATATATATATATTATGTGGGTCATACAAAGAGTGTTTTAATAATACACTCTATTGTTGAATTTTTCTATACCCCATGGGCTTGAGCGTGTGTTTATATATATATATATATATGGTTCACACAAGGAGTGCTTTAATTATACTCTATTGTTGACCTTTTCTATGCCTTGTGGGCTTGAGTGTGTTTGTGTTTATACACACACACTTGAGTATGGTGACATGGAATTTACTTCAGCCATCAGCACAGTCCCCTCTTTTGTTGACAAGGAATTCTAGTTGGTGGATTACTCAAATGAATCACTGTCATAAGATCAAATATTTGTACAAAAATATCTCATGTGCTCCTTAATTCAATATGCGGATGCCCATTATGGTTATCTTCCAAGTTATTGCATGGTTGACCTGGTGTATGCAGATTTGTCTTACACACTTGTATTTGACAACTCCTTCCAAGATTCGGTAGGGAAATATTCCTCTATTGATGAGTCTACCTCCATATCACGACCTTACCACACATACGTAAGGGGGATATTAATATGATTCCTAATATTCACATCCATCCTCATAATTGTACGACCTTGGATGATGGACCAAATTCATTGTTAATGCACCATTATCACATTTCACTTGTCAAGGTTGTGGGTTCATTGGTTTGAGCCTCGATTTGGATGAACTTTAGGGGCTTATGCTTGGTTGTTTTCCATATTGGAAAGGTCATAAGCAAAAAAGAACCATTTTCCCTTGTGGTCACAGTGTTTTGCTGGTGGTGGATAAAGATTTGTAGTTGGACCAAGTTGTATATCTTCAAAAACCATAATTGGTATGTTTTTTAGGTGTAAAGTAAATATGAGACAAGATGTTTGTTGGTCACAACAGAATTGGATCCCTCTCTTGGGTTACATTCTTATTTGGCATTTCTTTTCAAGGGGTTTGAATGGGCCTGTTTTTAAGAACGAGGATGACACACATAAAATCTTGTTGTAAAGGTGGTCCCTAAATGATAGTATGCTGGGGTTGAAATTGTGGCATCCCATCTTCATGCTCAACTTTCCATGGATGCAAGTATTTTGATTTAGGTTAAGCTTCCTAATCTACCACTGGAGTTATGGAACAAGGAAAACCTTAAGGCTATTGGAAATTATTTTAGTAAGTTTACCATGGGAAACTTGGGGTTCAATGATAGTAATCTTCGTACTATGGCTCACACTTTAGTTGAGGTTGATTGTAAACACGATCTGTTTAAGACCATTCAAATTGTAAATGACGAAATTTCCTTCACATAAACCTTGGACTATTTAGTTTTCCCTTTCAAATGTTACATATCCCACAAAGTTCAACATTTGATGGTGGATTTCCCTCTTCCTTAGTCTCTATAATGGAAGGTGGTGTCTTCAAATAAAAAAGTTGGTGGATCATGGAGGTAAGGGGAATACTCCACATGATGAAATACCAAAGATATTCATGGGGTCCAATGGGATAATTGTAGGAAAAACTAGTCTTTCATAACATTTGTGCAAAAAAAATGAAAATTTGGGATTGGATTAGGGATTGATATCTCTTCCCAAGAATCATCAAGAAGACATAATCATTGGGGGTATTTTGGTTCCTCTTTCCATGGGTACAATGGAGTTGCTTCATGAAAAGGTCCAACAAGATGTGGTGTATGGAGATCTAGACTTGATAAAGCCACAATGGGACATATTGGATAAAATTTGGGACTTAATTTCTTGCTAAACAATTTTTTTAGGTAGGGATTCCATTCCTCGTTCTATAGTTCACAATTAGTTGGTGAAACTACAAGAACATGACATAGAGATAAAAACCATTGAAATATGTAAAGGGGAGGGGCTTACTACACAAGTTAATTTGTGGAATTGAAGTGGTAAACATAGATTCACCTATTATAAATAGAGACTCTTCAATGGTATAAACATGTCATTTTTTATTTAAAGTCTAGACAAGTTTGTATTGAGATGTTTGCAAAAAGAAAAAAGATCTTTGAAAATGAGATGAAATCATTATGTATTGATTTCTATAATTTTAATATTTCAAAGGAATTTTAAAGTGTGATGTTGAGATATTAAAGGAAATTCATGAAGGGGTTTGTGGTGGGTACTTTTGTAGGATTTTAATTACAGGCAAAAAACACAATGTAAACTTTGAATTGGGCACTGATACAATTACCCATTTTTTTGAGATAGCAAAAAAATCATTCGAGTTTGAAAAGTGTTGATTCAGAATACACCTTTTTTTATTTGGAGCATATTTTAAGCACTTTAAATTTTCTTATGAACATTTTTTTTTTAAAATGTTAATGATTTTCATGTTGATTTTGAAAAGTGTTGATGAGACATCAACCCTTTAAATTTTCTTATGAACATTTTTTAAAAATTGTTAATGATTTTCATGTTGATTTTGAAAAGTGTCGATGAAGCATCAACCCCTTTTTAGAATGCTTATTTTTTACATTTTAAATTTTCTAATGTATAAGGTGTGAATAATTTTTTTAAAATTTTGGTAATTTTCATGTGGATTTAGAAAAGCATCAACATTGTTTTTTAAGGCATATTTTTGACACATCAAAATCAGTTATCAAATTGTCAAATAATGAGAAATAGGTTTAAAAAATAATAACAAAAAAAATTTTATAATAAAAAAAACAAACAAATAAAGAATACAAGAAATTATTTCTAAAATAAACAAAAAAAATATACTAGATAATTAAAAAAAACAAACAACATTAAAAACAAAAAAAAATATTAAAATTAAATATTAAGACCTATTTAAAAAAATAATAATTAAAAAAATCATAAATAACTTATAAAACCTAAACCTTTAAAAAAAAATAAAAATAAAAATTTAAAAGTGCCCTGCTCAGGCCCACCCCTGCGGCATGTTTTTAAATTGATTCTATTTTAATATATATTTTCTTTTGTTATTATTTTTTAAAATTTTCTTCTTTAGCTTTTAATTTCTCAATATTTTAATTTTCGTCTTTTTTTTTTAAGTTTTGTTTTTTTTTTAATTTTTTAAATGTATCATTTTATTTACTTCTTATTATTTTTGAAACTTGTGTTTTGTTTTTTGTTTTTTGTTTTTTTCAATGTTTTAATATTTTTTTTTCTTTTGTGTTTTTCATTTTTATTTATTTATTATTTTGTTTGATTTTTTTTTTTACTGCACCGTCGGTGTTGATCCTAAACCTAATCTCATTATGTGTCAATTTGATAGTTGATTTAAAGTTTTCGTTATAATGTATCGAGTCCGACCCCACAATGTGTCAATTTAGTGGTTGGTCTTTAAGCTTTCATTATAATGGGTCAGTTTGCCTACATTGGTTGTCAAATTGATGGTTATTTTTAAATTTTTGTTGAAATATGTCAAGTTGTGTTAGGGTAAGATTTTGAAGTTGTTATACTTTTAGCATTTGAAAAAAAAATTACGCTTCTTATAATGACTATTTCATTCATGTATTCATTTTAAAAAATAGTCATAATTTTTTTCATAATTGCATGGTTGAAATATGTTGAAAACTTAAGGTTTTTTATAGTCATGATCTTTGATTTTAATTCCATGGTTGAAAAATTGTAAAATTTTGAAGGGTTTTCTGAGTCATTGCATTTTATCCTTAACGTCATTGCTAAAAAATGTTTAAAATGTACCTCGAAAAAAAATGGCTTTTATTGGTTTTTACTACCACATTTAAAAAATGTTGAAAAAAACTTTATTCCAGCGACAACATTTTTCGTTTTCGAGTTGTTTTTCATGTTTTTTGGGGGTTTTTTAGCTAGAGTTCTTGTTTTGAGTTTATAGTTCCCATTTCAAAGTTTACGTTGTTAAAATTTATACGTGAGGGAATACGAAACTGGCTACTTGCAAAACAAGAGAGGAGAAAGAAAAAATACTACAAAATTCACTAAGCAAACAAAGATTAAATTCAGATTAGTCAAAGAACATGAGATGAATAATTCATGATATATCATTGATGAACATGAATAAAATATATATACTCGTCAAGAGGCCTACCCATTCGAACTAGGCTAGGATTCTATGTGCATGCACTTAGTTTCACTCAAAAGTACTTTCCCTAGTTGGAAAATAAGTTAAAATTAGACTAGGAGACCTAAACTTAGCAAAATATCCTAAAATGCAGTGAACTAGAAGTAAGTGGAGTTATAAATTAGTTATAATTGATTAATAAATCTCACATGCAACAAACTAACCAATTAATCTCAATTAAACTCCAAAATAGGACAAAAGTCAACTTAACAATAGGAGGAGAAAGAAAAGTGGCAGGTTAGCTACTACAAACCAATGAGGAAGTGCATATTTACTCTAGGAATACATATGCATGAGGTTGTATGAATTTATAGAGTGGAAATAACCATGTCATCGTCAAAACAATGTGTAGACAGTGCCATAGGCCATCCTAGGTGACATCCGTTCCTAAAAATAAACCTGCTAAAAATATAAACTCTAAAAACATAAATTTTCCAAATGATAGAGAATGTCTAGTAATGAATGAAAAGTGGTCATATGTGCCCCTAATAATGTATGGAAGAGGATCTAGTAATGGCGAGAGCATAAGTATTGATGATGTTCCTTATGAACTACTAAGTGGAATGTACTCTAACTAATATGCATTTATCAAGGAACGAAATGAAATATAGATTTAAAAAAAAACCAAAGATACAACGAAACATAACTTCAATTAATAAATAGAAAATTCTAAAAAAATGTTTACATGCAGGAAGGAAACAAAATAACTCAAGTGATGGTAGTTTATCTCTGAGAGGAGATGTGACAACATCATGCCTTTCGAACTAAGTTACAACGAGGCTCTCAGGCCTTTTTATTGTGAAGGAACAATGGGAAACCCAAACATCCAAAAGCCTAACCCTAGGAGATGAAGAGCCAAAAGATTTTGGGCCCTGCTGGGGTTAGTTGGAACATTAATTTCTTGAGGTCATAACTTTGGCATACGATCTTTGTTTGGCACAGACGATAGACCATTAGAAAGTTCTATCCAAATAAAACACCTTTTGATTGCCAATGTAGCCTTTGGCTTACATTTGTCCATTTCCCCAAAAAGAGTCGTTTAGGGCCTCAAAATGAATCCAAAAGTTAAGGACCCAAAAAACTGCCAAAAACAGAAAACTACAGAAATAGGAAACTGTGTTGGAAATTAGGAAACTGAAAGGAAACAATGTTGGGGGTCCAAGTGGAATAGGCAGGTGGCTAGCAATATCCACCTGGATCATTAACATTCCCTTGAAGTATAATCAAGGAGTATGTTAGTGAAAGAGTCTTGACAATTATTAGCCATGTTCGGTACTCATGTACAAAAAATATGCAAGACACATATGAGAAGATTGAGGTGAAAATGGAAAATCTAGTGGAAAGAAAACCCCCCTTCAAAATACAATGCATACTATGTCATCTATGCAGTTGTTATGTAGAAGGATGGTGTTGCTAATCAACCCCATCATGAATATGTCCTTGATTTGTCTTATACCATAATATGTGAATCTTTTTGCTAATTTTTGTTAATTTCTTGTAAACCCACTTGCACATGACAAGTTTTTTGTTGGGAGGAAGAGGTACCAAATCCCAAGTGTTTTTCTCTATAAGGGAATTATGCTCCTCCCTCATAGTTGATTCCAAAGAAGGATTACTTTTAGCCTTTGCATAGGCTTGAGGGTCTGATCCAAGAGTCAAATAAAAGTAGATAGGATATGCTTGTTTCATGATATTTATAGCTTGTGAAGGCTCTACAAACATCGATTTGGTTCTCCGTGAATCAACAAGATCACCCACTAAATCACTAGTTTCCTAAAGTGTTTGTTGTAATCATCGAGGCCCCCACTTTGGACCTAAAAATTATTTGTGCTATTATGATATATCATAATCTAAAATTTGATCAGAAAAATTATCTAACGAACAATCAAAATCTAACAAAGGCCAATTTTATATATTGAAAAAAACTAATTATTTTACAAAATGGCCTAAAGTAATAGCGTTAAGAATAGTTGATTCAGAGTGACTCATCCAATTTTTACAAGAAAATATTATATCGAGGTTTGTTGTTCCAAAAAAATTCATTATTGATGATTGTTCCAAGTTCACGACCTTTTGGTGTCAAGTTTGGTATAACAATGGAACAATCATCAAATTACTATCCACATCGTAATTGACTATCATAATTGATATGACCCCAAGGGGGGCATATATGAGGTTAAATGTATATGATATGACCCCAAAGGGGGGCATATATGGGGTTAAATGTATATGATATTATGCCAAAGAGGGGAATATATAGGCCTAAATGCACATGCAATGTGTAAATATATATGTAATATGACCGAACTAATAAGTAAATGGCCACATGTGTCATGTGTGAATAGGTATATACAAAAATCATATAGTCATTATTAAGGACATCCAATTTGGATGTATGAATGTATTTGTTTATTTAAAGGAGTTTCTCTTATTATTATCTATATTGTAGTTTTTCTCCATGATCATATTGGTGTAGATAGTGTGTACTTCTAGTTTTTAAATATTTGGTTTATAACCATTGGTATTAGAGCTACAATCCTAGGGTTTTGTCTCTCCAAACAAGACACCTTGAAATCTTTGCTATAAATGTTTTTATGGGAATAATCACATAGCTAATTTTTTTATTAGAATGGGGAGATATATCAAATAAAAGTGGTATACATTTTATATTTTGGTTCACAATTTTGTAGATATACCTCGTGGAAGTTAGGTTTTGTGATTGGTCCTGAAATAAATTTCAAATGAGTCATCTTGGAATTTTCACTATAATTTTTTTATGGAAGGATTTAGAATACAAAATTTTGAGGTTTTTAAGGAGAGATATTAGGATATAGGTGGTCAAAATTGCAAATTTGAGTTTCATATAATTTAAGAGAAATACCCTATGGAAGTTAGTGTTTGTGATTAGTCCTAAAATCATCTTTTAAACAAGACATTTTAGCAAGTTAGGTATGATGTTTTCTCAGAGAAGTTTTAGATTGTGAAATTTTCAAGGTTCCAAGGAGGCATATTAAAGTAGCTCAAGTAGGAAGTTTAGAATCATATTTTGAAAAATTGGATACGTGTCATGTTGTACAAGTTCATTCTTGGGAAGGTGCTAAAAGTCAACAAGTTTTGGATTATTTTTTTTTCAACTGTGGCTCACGGTTACTGAGTGGTCGCTATATCCACGGGTAATAATATGGGTAGATCCACTAGAAAGGATCTCTCGTCGACTTATTTGGTTAGGCCTAACCCCAAGGGCGTTGAGGAGATTTGACTCTATGACCTCCCAATTGACAAAATACTTAGCAATAGGAACTCGACCAATAAAAATATCTATTAAAACTTACAATTTTTAGGAAAATTACCATAAATTTCACTTGAAATATTAAATTTTAATTATACTTATAAAATTACAAAAAATACATATTACAATACACAATAAAGAAAAAAAATCAAAACAAAACAAAAACCTAAAACTATAAATTTGGAAAAAAAAAAAAAAAAAAAAAAAAAAAAAAAAAAAACAAAAACCAAACTCTATATCTATTACATAACAATAAAATAAAATGTAAGACAATTTATTATTTTTTAATTACACTAGCTTACCTTACATATTCTTAATTTCAAAGTCACCTGCTTTATTAAGTAGTAAAAAATAATTTTTCAACATTCAAAAAATCAGGTAAACTCCATTATCATAATATTTCACACATTACATTGCCTCATGATGAATATTATTATCTCTAATCAGTGGAAAAGTGTAAAAAAAAAGACACTTATTCCTCATTTGGGATTTGATACATGGAAGTGAGATTTATATTCACAAAACCATGGATTTTTGAAACTTAGAACTATTTCCTAGAGATACCGTGGTGACCCATCATCATCATTTTATAGTCAAAACCCTTGTAATGGCCCCATTATAGGCCGGGGACCATGGTTTATGGAAATGTTTAGACACTCTACGAAACATTGCAGTTTGAGGTCCCAGCCACAGATGGCACCATTTTCAAGTTGTTTGAGGTGCTTCGTCCCCGTCAAAGTTAAGAATTTATTTATTGTTTTTTAAATTGAATTGGTACATTTTCATGATTTACGTTGCTCCATTCGACGAATTTATTTTTAAGTGGATATGGTTACGAAATGACGTTGGTGGGAGTCGGATGATTTTAAGCGAATATTTATATATTTTTGGAAAAAGGTTTTTAGAATTTTTAATTTAATTATTAATAATTATAATTGATAATAAAGATTTAAAGTTAATGAAATATTAAAAATATTTTGATAATATTCACAAAAAGTCGAGATTTATCTCCAAATTCACATGAAATTTTAATTTTGAATTTCATGGTTTACATCTTATTCTTTGTATATATATATGCTAAACTTATATACTAATTATTTTCAATAATAATGCTAATTTCAAATAAAATTATGATTTATTTTATTTTATTTTATTTTTAACAGTAAACTATATTATGAAGTAAGTATTTTGATGTTTATTATGAATTGATGTGTATCGATATTTACCAACTATTTAAATTATATGATTGCATTATTTTTGTTTCTTTGTGAAGTTATTTGAGTTCTCCACAGACTACATTAGGCTTGATCTGTGGCTTAAGAAACTGTGACACAGGAGCATCTAAGTCGTTAAAATCTCCCAATGATCGTAATTGGCGTGACACTCTTGATGGGAAGGCTCCAATGTGAAAAAAGAGAATTTCTTTTGAACTAAATAAACCAACGTCAAGGAGTGTGGCGGAGCGGAGCGGGAGCCCACGCGTCTGGAGGAAGACCACCTGCCCTCAGCATCCAACCAGAGCCCGCCTGTAAGCATGCACCCAACCAGGTAACAGCGCATGGTTCATCCAGGAATGACACTCGCTCTGGGTAAGTTTTGACATAGTAGGTTCATAAGCCGAACGTTCTACGTGTCTTTCTCCTGGGGTAGATTTGCATGGCTAGCTACCACTCGTCCTCTCCCTAGTCTTTATCTCATGCTATATATCAGACACTCCTTACAAGCTCTCAGTTTTTTCCTTTCCCCTGCGCTTAGGCGCAGGGCCGTTTTTTTCTCTATCCTCCTCTGCATTTTATCTATGTTTTCATCTCCCTCGTTACGATTTCCTTCACCTGGTCATCCTCCCGGACGTGTCGCTCTATGTTTTCATCTCCCTCGTTACGATTTCCTTCACCTGGTCATCCTCCTGGACGTGACGCTCCTGCTCGCCGTGAAAACATCACAGGTTCCCCTTCTCCCCTTGCTCCTAGCATTAGGAAGGTCGTTTCGGTTTTTTAATGGTCTGTAAATTGTTACTATCCAGGAATAGTTTCTCATTCGGTCATTTCTGATGAAGTCTAAATTTCTCTTTTACGCTGCTCCTGGCTTTTATTATGGTTAGTTTAATGTGAGCTGAAGGTAGAAGATATGTGGGTTGATTTCGTAAACAAGATAAAATCTGTAGTTCATGTTTACAGTCCATGCTCGGACATTAGACTCAGGCTAGGTAGCTGGTGGTGCATCATCCAGGTCTACTGCTGTTGCATAGACTGCCATGGTCAATCGCCGGATCTGTCCCCGGATTCTGGTAGCCTTTCAACCGGAAAATCATCAGAATGATTTTTGAATCTCTCAGGCACCCAATCCTGTCATCATTGATGGTTTGCATTAATGCATTAACGTCTGCTTCCTCTGGCCACCTTCCCAAGTCTGAACATCCCTTTTCTCAAAGTCAATTCGACGGCGGTTTCTCATTTCGTTTTCTGCCTCTCAAAGTAGATGATCAGGCAACAAGATTTCGTCAGCCTGCCTTTTATGACCAAGAAGGTTTTATCTAAAGCGACTTTCCTTTCCTTTTCAGAACATTCCAGGATAAGGCTTCCTTTTTGTCCTTTCTGACAAACCTTCTGTCAATCGATCCTTCCATCCAGTCTTTTCTTGACAGTCTCAATTTTCTGTGGACTCGATCTCCTGTCCGGTTCGAGATCCAAGCAACCTCTCTCTGTCAGGGATCTTTAAATGGATGACTCGGACTCGCCTACCACCATGGCATTTATCAAAGCTGCCATGGAGGCCGAAAGGGCCCACAAACCAATCTCCACCTGGCAAGACACGGTGGCATCCATGATCCCAATGAATCCTGCCCCCGGTTTTGATCCTGAGCTGCCTCAGTCAGCCCCCGAGCTACCTCCGTCTACATTTCCAAAAAGTAAATATATCTCGGAGAATAATCCCGGAACCAGGAAGAAATACAAAAAAATATCGCTCCCGGTTAAATCTGGTCCTCCCGCCAAAGCCATTCATATCACTGGGGATGTTTTGATTGAACGCATTGACAGCCTCCAAAAACTTGCTCTAATTGGGAAATGGTATTTCCCGTTTATGGAGGATGAGGAAATGCGGAAATGGCTCGCCGAAAAATGGACCCCCATCATTGGATACGTCCCGGTTATCTCGCGGCTCATGAAAGATTGGCTCTCTTTTCATTTCCTTAAATCAGAGGACGTGGACTCCATCCTCAAGCGTCCATGGGTCTGTGGCAGAAGTTTCCTCTCTCTGTCGAGGTGGTATTTGGGCTTCGACCCCCTGAAGAACACACCAACAAATAGCATGATTTGGGTCAAGCTCCCTAATCTGCCTCTCGAACTATGGTCTTCAGAAACTCTATCCGAAATTGGAAACTCTATCGGAAAATTTGTATATGTGGACCCATGGTGTCGAGGGGAGCGGGATAAAAGAATAGCCTGGATCCTAATAGAGAAACAATATAAAGGCAACTACCCGGAATACGTGGAGATCTCCTGGAATGGGATAAAAAAATTTCAGAGGATTGATTTTTGGGGAATCCCATTTCGTTGTTCCAGATGCCACAAAACGGGTCACTTAATCAGAAACTGCTGCTTCCGCAACCTCCAGAGGTCTAAAAAGTCCTTTTTTTTTCTGGCAAAAGAAGAGTGGTCTCAGAATCTTTGCAGGGGCATGTCCCAGAATCATTGCAGGGGCACGAAAATACATCTGATAGTCCCCTAAAAAGCTCACCTGCAGGTATTCTCCCCTCCCCCATTGAAGATCCTGGTTTCGGCTCACCTATCCCCGAACCCCGTCAAGAAGCCACGATCCCATCTCCTCCAGCTATGAGTTTGGAAGCCTTTGAGGTGGGATCCCACACCATCCACATTCCTTCCTCGTCTCAATCCTCGGACCTCCACCTGCAACGCAGCCCCGGCCCCCTCATGAAAGGAAAGGACCTTTCCCCATCTCCCACGCCTCAAAATTCTCCTGCGGAGTCCCCAAAAAACATGATGGACAGCGACCTTGATCTATTTATGCACAGAAACTCTATTGATCTAGAGCCGCTCACTATCCACAAACCCGACTTTCCATCAATAAGCCCCAATTCTGCCAAAAACATTACGGTAAGGAAAAAAGGAAAAGGGAGTACGAGACATTTCAGAGGCCGCACTATCGCCTCAGATTTGGGCATTACCAATCTGGCCCTTGTTGAAGTTCCGGTTATGGAATCGGACCCCCCTTGACCTCTTAGAGCAAGTATGGTCGGTGAATCCTCTAAATGACATTCCTCGTCTCAATGAACATTCGGGGCTTGGGAGCTGGCCCTAAATTCATTGCTCTAAAACATTTCTTCAGAACAGCTAGGCCAAAAATAATTTTTGTACAGGAAACAATGCACTCCAGCAAGGATACGATTGCATATTTTAGGAGGATGTTCCCATCTTGGTTTTTGGTTGCAACTGGGCGAATGGACAGTCTGGGGGATTAGCAGTCATGTGGGATCCAGTATGGGTAAAAGCGATTGCTTTCAAATGCTGTGCGGGGATTCTTATCACAGTTTCCTACAGAGGAACTGATTTAAAGTTAAATCTTTTGAACATTTACGGCCCATGCAAAAACAGGCTTCCCTTCTGGGAAAAGCTTTTTGCCACGGAAATTCTAGATATGGAATCACTGATTATAGCAGGTGATTTAAACATGATCCTCAGTGCTGACGAATGTTGGGGATCTTGTAGGAAGAATGATAAAATGGGCGATAGACTAAGAGCTGAATTGATGAGAAGGAACCTTGTGGACGTCGTCCCGGATCCCCTATCCCCGACATGGGACAATGGCAGGTTTGGTCAGGCTTATAAAGCCAAGAGAATCGACCGCTTTATCATCCATGCAGGTATCATCGATAAATGCGGTACGCCAATCTCATATATTGCAAAAGAATTCTCCTCGGACCACAGGCCAATTCTCCTAGAATGGCAGGATTCGGCCTTCAAGAAGGGATACTCCTTCAAATTCAACAGAGTTTTTCTAAATGATCCAGCCTTTAACAAATTCATCTCCAGCAAGTGGGCGGACTTACAGGTTTCAAACAAGGCTCTGCTCACCACTTTCAGAGAAAAAATTCAAGCTCTGCGTATCTCTGCTAAGGAATGGCAGATTCGAAAAATTAAAAAAGATTGCCGCGATCTCTCTTCCATCCAGACGGAACTGGAATCTCTCTCCTCATCCTCTTCCTGGAGCTCTATGTCTTTCGATAAAAAGAACAGAATCAGGGAACTGTCCATGAGGAAGAACGACCTGCTGCTCAAGGAAGAGCTCACATGGTGTTTAAAAAGTAGAGTGCTTTGGCTCAAAGAGGGTGACCGTAACTCTAAGTTCTTTCACTCCTTCGCAAACGCCAGACGGAAGAGTAACTCTATCTGGAATATTCGGGACAGTGGGGGAAATCTTCTCTCCTCTCAAGAAGAAATAGCAAAGGAAGCCACCTCTTTTTTTCAAAACCAATACAAACGCGGGCATAGCAGTCTCCACGATATGTTTTGGGCGGCGGAGTCTGTCCCTATCATGTTCGACCCCCAGGCATACGAGGATTTCATAAAGCCTGTCTCCGAGGACGAGCTTCTCTCTGCAATGAAAGCCTTCAAAAAGGACAGAAGTCTGGGGCCGGACGGATGGCCGATTGAATTTTTCATACACTTCTATGATCTGTTTAAACGGGACCTCCTGCGTATGGTTGAAGCATCCCGTATGTCGGGACACATCCACAGCTCTTTGTCCTCCACTTTCATTGCCTTGATTCCCAAGAAGAAGGGATCTGCCTCTCTCCATGATTTCCGTCCAATCTCATTATGTAACTCTTTATTCAAGATAATATCAAAAATCATAGCGGAGAGATTAAAGCCCGCGTTAAATCATTTCATCTCCAGGGACCAGCACGCCTTCTTAAAAGATAGACATATCTGGGATGCTGTGGCCATGACCCAAGAATGCTTATATTCCATGGCGACAAATAAATCAGAGGCGGCAATCTACAAAATCGATCTCAAAAAAGCATTTGATTGCGTGGACTGGGGCTTCCTTCGCATTTTGCTGGCAAAAATCGGCCTCAGAACTAAAGGAATTGAATGGGTAATGGCTTGTGTGGAAAACGTGCATTTCTCTGTTATCATAAATGGAATCCCATCTTCTTTCTTCAAAGCTGAGAGAGGGCTTCGCCAGGGATGCCCTCTCTCCCCACTGCTGTTCATCTTAGTCATGAACACTCTTAGCTTGCAGATTAATAGGGCGGTACAGGAAAAGGAATGTCGACCGATCAAAATCTGCAAAGACATCTATCTCTCCCATAATCTGTTTGTAGACGACATTCTCATTTTTGCCATGCTGTGCAAAAAATCATGGACCTGTATCCACAACATTTTAAAAAAATTTCAATCAGCTTCAGGTATCCTCATTAATAGGGACAAATCAAAACTGTTCCACAACAACTCAAATGAAGACCTCATTTCATGGATAGCGTCCCTGCTTGGCTGCGCCCAGGAGCCAATTGACAATGGTATAAAATACCTTGGATTTAATCTGAAGGCAAAGGGCTATCGAAATCAGGATTGGTCATGGCTCATTGACCGATTCTACTACAGGATCTCGGGATGGGAATGGAGATTCCTCTCACTGGCAGGTAGATTTATTTTGGTGCAGTCAGTGCTGTCCCAGCTTGCGGTCTATTGGGCCCATCTTTTCCTTCTTCCAATCTCCATCACAAAAAAAATGAGCTCTCTAGTAGCAAATTTTTTATGGGGCGGCCGCTCTTTTCAGTCTAAAATTCATCTCGTCAAGATGGAGGATATTTCAAGACCCAGGAAAGACGGTGGCTGGGGACTTTTAAATCTGAAAGTTTTTGGAAAGGCCCTCATCTACAAAACACTTCACAGGGGGATCTTTGGGAGCGGCCCATGGAGTATGCTCATTAACAGGAAATACCTTAAGGGAAAAGGAATTGTTTTCTGGTACAGAGGGAAAACCTTGGGAAAAAAGAGTGGATCAGCCATATGGTTGGGCTTCAGAAAGCTCCAACAGTTCTTCTTGGACAATCTGCGATGGAAAATCTACACGGGGGCCAGCATTCTCATTGGAATTGACTGTATTTTAAATGGCCCATCTTCCTTTCCTCCCTCCCTGATCCTCTATCTCCAAAATAAAGGAATTTTTACATGGGACAAGTTAATCAATTCCTGGTCAAACTTTTCCCCAGTCTGGAAATCTGCTTCTGATCTTCATCTCCCGCCCCCCCTTTCCCCAATTTGGACCTCCTTCGAACAAGGCCTCTCGATCATGCCCATCTACCGTGCTGCTCCATCGGATGCGTTGGTATGGGCCCTCCCTTCCAAACCCCTCCCCATCTCAGTCAAAAACATATATGCTGCTATCTCACCCTCCCCTATCTCCCCCCCCATGATCTTCCCGATGACCCTTTGGAAAGTCTCCTGCCCTCTCAAAATGGTCCTTTTTCTATGGCTTGTCTTCTGCAACAAAAATCTTACTTGGGAAGTGCTTCAGCTGAGGGGATGGTCGGGTCCGGGTCGCTGTCCTTTGTGCCTCATGGACTCTGAAACGAATTTTCATCTGTTCTTCAATTGCCCTTTCTCCTCGTTCATATGGTATGATCTCTCCATCTCCTTTGGTTTTCCTCATCTTTCTTTTTCTACTTTTCAGGAAGCAATCAGGTGGTGGAGTGGACAGTCAGACACGCGGCGATCCCTCTTTACTCACTCTTGCTGGCTTATTTGGAAGTGGAGGAACTCTTTCATCTTCCAAGATGCCAGAAGGCCGGTGTCTGCTCTTGTAAGCATTGTCAAAGCCTCCCAGTCTCTCTGAGCCAACTGCTCCATGAATCTCTTGTAGCTCAGCTCCACTGTCGGGAATGGTATCTGGTTGTCAGCTGTCTTTTTTCTGTATTTGTCGAGCTTTCTTTCGATTGGATCAAGCTGATTAGTGGAATGTTTATCCGTTCATTCTGCCTGTATATGGTCCGTTTCTTTGCCTGGAGCAGTGCAAGAAAGTGGAGTCCTTTTCAAATGTCTCATGTTTCTTGGTCAATTCCGCTGTCTTGTGGTCCGAATCCGGTCTTACATGTTGGTAGCGAAAGTATGTTGGTGCCTTATCTACTTGTTTCATGTTTCAATGTAGGAATGTCTGATGTTTATGCTGTCTCGGGGATTTTATCAGGCCTTATGTTCTTTCTGCCTGTATATGGCCCGTTTCCTTGCCTGGAGCAATGCTAGAAAGTGGAGTCCTTTCCAATGTCTCATGGTTCATTGTCAATTTCGCTGTCTAGTCGTCAGAATCCGGTCTTTGCCTGTAAAAGACAGAGCAAGTATGCAGGAGCCATATCTATTTGTTTCACATCTCAAAGTATGTATGTCTGATGGTTTTGCTGTCTCGGGGTTTTTTAACAGGCCTCCGGCACCTGTTTTTCCATTTGGGCTAGGCTTTTTCTTGCAAAAGTCCTTTATGTATTTCGCTTCTTCTAAAGCTGCCATATATTTTCCAGAATATAACATTAAGATTTTTCTTCTGAAAAAAATGATCGTAATTGGCGTGGGCCACACTAGCCCTTAACATAGTTAGAATTTTGCCAACAGTGTTTCGAAACAATCATTTTCACATCACATAATAACTTAACAATACACCCTATCACTGTCTATTATATGTCCTATAAACTTATATAATTGTACTAGTTAAATAGTATTTTGATAAAAATAAAAATACATCCCATGAAAAAAAACTTGATATTTGATATTTATTATAAATGTTAGTGATAAAATAAAATATAAGAAATATTTAAATTTATTAAAAATTAAATAATAGACATTTATTATAAACGTTAGTGATAAAATAAAATATAATAAATATTTTAAATTTATTTAAAATTAAATAACAAGAAATATTTACATTGATTTAAAGTTAAATATCATTTTAGTAAAGCGAAAATACATCGGAGTCGTCTAACGAGGTAGAGGAATTGCCCGGACGACCAAAAGTGGTCGGAATTCGGGAAAAAAAAATTCAAAAAATCTTGTAGAAGCAGTGTTTGAATCGTGTTTTTGATGGTGGAAATGGATTCAACACCATCAAAAATTTCTAGGAAACCTAAAATTTTGAAATTTAACAACTATAACTTGGATTTACAAAAATCCTTGCCAGATTTTCTCTAAATATAATTGGAATTTTCATAACTTTCCGAGTAACTCCTTCACCTCATTAGACTACGCTAAATACATCAAATAAAGAAACACATGATATTTTCCATTTATTACCCACTTTAATTATAAAATAAAATATAAAAAATTATTTAAATTTATTTAATTAAAAACTATTTGTATAAAAAAAAATAAAAAAAATAAAATTAAATTTAAAAATATTTAACTTAAAAACATCTAAAGTGAAAATATATGCATTCATACTTAACATATATTTAGAAATTTATATCAACCAATTTTATCTTTATTATAAATTTTATTCATTTTATATAAATAACATGTAAAGAGAAAAAGCCACTTTAAACATATATATATATCCAAAAAACTATATCAACAAATTTTATACTTATTATAAGTTTTACAAAATATTATTAAAAATATAAGTTTTACAAAAATATTATTAAAAATATTTTAGTAAAATTAAAGATATTTAAATATAAAAGAATTAATATTTAATAGATATTATTAATATTAAATTATAAAATAAATTTTTTTTTTTTTTTTTTTTTTTAATATTATTTTTTTCCTTCCTTAAAAATACTATTAAAGTTATTTAAATAAATAAAATATATATAATGGACGAGAAGTTTGATATTTATTGCGAATTTTAGATATAAAGTAAAATAAATTTTATTAAAGTAATGCGTAAGATTTAAATCTCATTGAATATATTTTAATTTATTAAAAATATGTGAAAGGATGAGGAATATATGTTAATATTAATTGATGAAGGATATATGTTTAGTATTTGTTTTTTTTTCCTAGGAGATTTCTATTTAAACTTACATAATTTTAGAAACTAAAACAAAAAACAAATTATCCAAAAAAATTACCTTTCCAAGCCTTGCAATTCTTCAAAATTGGAGTCTATTGATCAAACTTGTTGCTATGGATATTGAAATCTCTTCCCTTTTTTCCTTGTTGCATATTCATTGGCTTCGACCTCTACTGGAGCTAGGTACAATTCTTCAACGAACATGTCCTCCATCTCTGCCAATTTCAATGAATGACTACCATTTTAGTCCTGAATTCTCTCTGTAAACGATCAATTTTGATCTCCATCAATTCGAGCTTGGAATTGGTTAATAGCTCGAGGGATTTCTCAGCTTCTCTTCAACCTCATTTCGTTGGTTGAAGGCATGCAACATGCCTCCCGTAACTTCTAGGACTCTGTCCATAATTTGATTGATGTCAACGTTATCAATGCTACAAGAAGAGGAACCCACATTCTTCATGGAAGACTTGCACAACATCAACACGTGCTTATAG
Source organism: Pinus taeda (assembly GCA_000404065.3). Taxonomy (NCBI): domain Eukaryota; kingdom Viridiplantae; phylum Streptophyta; class Pinopsida; order Pinales; family Pinaceae; genus Pinus; species Pinus taeda. The sequence continues at coordinate 56,071 of APFE030879798.1, forward strand.
AGGTTGGCTCTATATGCCACTACTTCTCTAGAACAAATCCTAGCTTGGTTCAGGGTCTTGCGGATGAAATATAAACTTCTCTAGTGCATGTTGCTGAGATTGAAGTAACCATCACAACCTTTGATCTCCTTCCTTGTCACAATTGAATGAAGGACTGGTTCATCCATGTCTACTTGGCTTCAATATTCTTGCTGAAGATGCAAATTGATATGGAGGAGGTAAGAGAATAAAACCGGCATGAGGGGATTGAATGCATACTCCTCAATTGCTTAATAATTCGAATTCCATTGTAATGTAATAAAAACACAAGGCACATGAAAGTAGACTTCACATGCCATGTGTGAATATGAGCTCGATACGGGTATTGTAGGGGTGGTGACCAAGGTCGGGCAATAAATGATTGGCACCCTACCATATGGGACATTAATGTGAATAACTAATTCCTTTTTTCTTTCAAAGAGAGTCATGGCAATGGGGAATTTGATAAACACCTATTATTCAATCCTATAGTGCCTTGGTTCAATCTTGATCCTTTATTAGATATAGCACCTACCGTTGAATTTAAATTCCTTAGGACATGATAAAGTTCTACTTGTTCAATTTCTGAAGTTGTAGGAGAATCCGAAGCATAATGGGAGAGAGATTGTAATTGTGCCAACATTCAACCTCCCAGACTTTCCAGATTACTATCATTGAATCACAAAATATCATGATTTTATGGATCTTCTTTTCGATGGCTAGCTCTAAACCTTTCCAAAGAGAAAGAAACTCCTCTTGATTATTGGTTGCCACTCCCAATCCCCAAGCATATTGTATCACAATTTTTCCATGAGGGAAACAGATCACCCCTCCCACTCCTGCCACCCCTAGTTAGTATTTATTGCTATTTTTTTTACACCAATGAGTAACTTTGATGGCAATTCTATGCTCGGACATATCAAAATACTTGGGAAATGATTACAATGTGTTCCAAGCTACAAGTTCTTCAAAAAATAACAAGAGAAAAGTTCCAATTTTTTTCTCTAAGAAGCTACTATTAGCATACATTATGTCGACCAAACGACAACTAAAATCCTTGTAATATTTCTTGGACAACAAAATGACTTTAGAAAAAGAAATAATAACTCAAAAGGGGGATCAATAGACATATTATCACATGGACTTCCAGAGGTGCTACTAGTAGTGCTACGTTGTTCATCGACATTCTGATGTGTTTACAATTCCTCCAATTGGTAATGTATGGCTTCGATTTCATCCTCCTATCTGTTTACATGGGAATTGAGTTGTTGCAATTCCTTAACCAAAAATAAGATGGTGTTAGACTGGTGTTAGAGTTTCCGTTGGAGACCTAGGATCTCTGCATGATTATTGACAGGGAGATGCAAACATTTATGGTAGGCATTGATGCAGCTAGAATTGGTAGAAGTGTTAAAATTGTGATTTATGAGCGATTGACCAATGGAGTGGTGGACGTGAACTAATTGAACCGAGAGTCTAATAGGACCAAAATTGACACTCAAAGGACAAGAAGGAGCCAAGACGACAGACATCAAAAGAGAGTCCATAACTGGAGACCTGGAGGAAGAAGGACTGGGGTATTCAGGGTTTAAAATTCTCGACAAAACAGAGGGAAATAAGAGACGAGATCCATAAAAAAATGCATGATATGACCAAGTAGGAAACAACTCTTGAAATCACTTTAAAACATATAGAGGAATAACTTCCGAGAGCTACTAAGCCAAGTGCTAAGAGGAGTTTCTCGTGCGGCCACCACCATATGCTAGAACCTCTAATGCCCAAAAGATGATGAGATGGAAGAACATGAACCAATAAAGAGGCTCCGTAGACTTCAAAGAGATTGAGCCCAGAGCAGCTAGTTCAATTCCACAACGAGCCAAAGAAGTCTTTCGAGCTCCACTATGAGCTAGGGGCTAAGAATTCACTGCTCCATTCAGGGCAAGGAGGAATTTGGTCTCACAAATGAGCTGAGGCAATGATAGAGTTCCAACTTTGGATTTGTAATTGAAGTCTACTTTTACAACATAGGACAAGAGATACCTTCCATAACCTGGTTCAACCTTGTGAGTGGTGCTTGTCTGAGCTCGACGAACCTCTCCAAACCAAGAAAAAATGACCCAACCTTCTTATGTTCTCGTCTTCCAGGGGCCTTCATACTCATCACGTTTCCACCCTTCATGGCTATAATCGCAGGTCTCATAGGCTCACATGAAACAACGATCATGTCAACATTAATTGTCATTAAACTCCACTACCCTAGAGCCTTTAAGAGAACAATAACAAGGGAAAATATATGGCTATATTACAATCTAGAGAGGGGAGTTTCCACATGCAAGGGTTGAAAGGACCATGGGTGTGCATGTTTTGCATGCCCTTTTCCAGCCACTTTGACTATTGTAACAGGCGCATCAATCAATACCATGTTCATATTACTGATTTTTTTTAAGAGTCAAAGGTCTTATGGAACATTGTAAGGCATAGTTGAATCGTTTCACTCTTATAGTCATTCCCAGAGGCACTGTTGGAATGATGAATAGAAACATAAGTGGGAAACTTCATGGAATAACTTTCCATTATAATAAACCATTAGTGATGAGCTAACTTGCCTCTAGAAGACAAGCTGATTTGTTCGCGCATTAAATTTGTTTTTTTACTCCTCAAGATGTGGTAGTAAGACTTTGTAATATACCTAGGGGGGATAATATGGGGTACCAAAGGAGGTACCCAAGGTAATAATGTAATAATGGGATGGGCCATAGTAATAAATAAGGTGGTTAACCCATGTCATGTAAGGGACCACAAGTAGTTAATAATAATGTAATGGGCCCATGGTATTAGTTGATGGTATGAGTAAACCATGGTAATGATGCATGTATTGTATGTATGAGGCCTATATAGAGGCTAGAGACTCCACATGGAGAGACATGAAGAGAAGTATTCTTGTATGAACATACATATGGCTTGTGGAGTGTTCTCCTTCCTTAAGGAGTGAATGTATGGTGTTGCCCTACCTTAAGGGTTTGAACAATAAAGAAGCATTTCTATCTTATTTCTTGGGTAGATTTGTATAATCTTATATTTTCATATCAGATCTATAATAATTTGGGTTAGATCTACAACAAGTGGTATCAGAGCACTTTCTTGGGCACACAAGTGGAGATTTTTTTTTTTTTTTACTTTTTGCAGGATTTCAAGGGCGACGAGTTTGCAGATCAGATATGTATATTTTGGTTCAATATATGCAAAATCTGATTGTAGATCTGGATTCTATGTGAAAAAATTACCGATTTCAAAAAAAAAATCGGCTGAATCGGAGTCCGGATGAAGGAGATATCGCTGATTTAAAATCAGTGGGGTTGTAGACAATTTTTCGGGGCAGCGAATTTGCGGTGCAGCTCTAGACGTCCTGGTGCAAGATCTACAAGATCTAATTGCAGATCTGGAATCTTTGTGAAAAAACTCTCAATTTCAAAAAAAAAAATCAGGCGAATCGGAGTCCGGATGAGGGAGATATCACTGATTTAAAATCAGCACTTTTTTTTTAGAAATTTTGGGTGACGGCGGGAGAGTAGCAGCGCAGATCTGGAATTCTAGTGCCTGGATCAGGATTTCTATCACATGGGCAGATGCAGAATGATTGTTCCATTTCCGAAAACAGGTCATAATGAGGATTCTGAACAATACTGACGAAACTGTGACAATTTCAAATTTTCGCCAAGTTTTTTTTCAAAACCCTCTTCATGGCGGGTCACAGTTTTACAGGAAATGATAATGGTCTTACTATTGAAGAATATATAAAAAAAATGAAAATCATTATGGAAAAACAATTGGAAATGGTTGGTATTGGGTAATTTTGAAGATGAGGCAGCCACATGGTGGGGATTACTTAACCAAAAGAAATGTCTCAACTTGCCCGATGAAGAATTTGAGAAATTACTTTTAGACAGATGGTCTCATGCTAGAAAACAAGATAAGGAGAAACATGTGG